>JAHCLQ010000878.1:0-78930 GCA_023678885.1 Pogostemon cablin
ATTTACTTCATAACGACCATATTTCCTTCGTTTCGATGCATATTTACTTCATTTTAATGCATTTTTTACTCATTATAATCAACATTTCCCTTCGTTTCGATGCATATTTCTTTTGTTTTGATGCAAATTTACTTCTTTTTTATGCTCATTTTCTTGTTTCGATGCATATTTACTTCATTTTGATTCAAATTTGATGCATTTTTTCTTTCGTTTCAATTGATATTTACTTCATTTTGATGCATATTTCCTTCATTTTGATGCAGTATTACTTCATTACGTTCAACATTTCCTTTGTTTTGATGCATATTTTCCTTCATTTTTATGCATATTTACTTCATTACGATCAATATTTTCTTCATTTCGATGTATATTTACTTCATTTTGATGCATATTTACTTCATACGATCAACATTTCCTTCGTTTTGATGCTTATTTACATCATTTTGATGCATATTTACCTCATTAAGATCTACATTTCCTTCGTTTCGAATCATATTTCTTTCATTTCGATAAATATTTACTTCATTTAGATGCATATTTACTTCATTGCGATCAACATTTCCTTTGTTTCGATGCAAATTTACTTCATTTTGTTGCATAATTACTTCATTCAGATCAACATTTTCATCGTTTCGATACATATTTACTTTATTTTTGATGCATATTTACTTCACTATGATCAATATTTCCTTTGTTTCGTTGTATGTTTCCTTCATTCTGATGCATATTTACTTCATTACGATCAATATTTCCTTCGATTCGATGCATATTATCCATCATTTCGATGCATATTTCCTTCGTTTCGATGTAT
The DNA here is from genome assembly GCA_023678885.1 of Pogostemon cablin. NCBI lineage: Eukaryota > Viridiplantae > Streptophyta > Magnoliopsida > Lamiales > Lamiaceae > Pogostemon > Pogostemon cablin. Next base: position 812 of record JAHCLQ010000878.1, read on the forward strand.
ATAATTACTTCATTTTATGCATATTTACTTAATTTCGATGCATATTTCCTACATTTTGATGCATATTTACTTCATTACGATAAACATTTCCTTCGTTTCGATGCATATTTACTTCATTTTGATGCATATTTACCTTTTTATGATCAACATTTCCTTCATTTCGATGCATATTTCTTTCTTTTTGATGCACATTTCTTCATTTCATGCATTTTCTCGTTTCGATGGATATTTACTTCATTTTGAATCAAATTTTGATGCATATTTACTTCTTTTCGATGCATATTTACTTCATTTTCGATTGATATTTACTTCATTTTGATGCATATTTACTAAATTACGATCAATTTTTCTTCGTTTCGATGCATTTTTACTTTATTTTGATGGATATTTACTTCATTACGATCAACATTTCCTTTGTTTAGATGTATATTTACTTCATTATGATGCATTTACCTCATTATGATCAACATTTCCTTCGTTTCGATGCATATTTTTTTGTTTTGATTCATATTTTTCTTCGTTTCAATGCATATTTACTTTATTTTGATGGATATTTACTTCATTACGATCAACATTTCCTTCGTTTTGATGCATATTTACTTCATTTCGATGCATATTTCCTTAATTTTGATGTATATTTACTTCATAACGACCAATATTTCCTTCGTTTCGATGCATATTTACTTCATTTTGATGCATTTACCTCATTATAATCAACATTTCCTTCGTTTCGATGCATATTTCTTTTGTTTTGATGCACATTTACTTCTTTTTGATGCTCATTTTCTTGTTTCGATGCATATTTACTTCATTTTGATTCAAATTTTTTGCATTTTTCTTTCGTTTCAATTGATATTTACTTCATTTTGATGCATATTTCCTTCATTTTGATGCAGATTTACTTCATTACGTTCAACATTTCCTTTGTTTTGATGCATATTTTCTTCATTTTGATGCATATTTACTTCATTACGATCAATATTTTCTTCATTTCGATGTATATTTACTTCATTTTGATGCATATATTTACTTCATTACGATCAACATTTCCTTCGTTTTGATGCTTATTTACATCATTTTGATGCATATTTACCTCATTAAGATCTACATTTCCTTCGTTTCGAAGCATATTTCTTTCATTTCGATAATTATTTACTTCATTTAGATGCATATTTACTTCATTGCGATCAACATTTCCTTCGTTTCGATGCATATTTACTTCATTTTGTTGCATAATTAATTCATTCAGATCAACATTTTCATCGTTTCTTTATGAATTTTCTTTATTTTGATGCATATTTACTTCACTATGATCAATATTTCCTTTGTTTCGTTGTATGTTTTCCTTCATTCTGATGCATATTTACTTCATTCGATCACATTTCCTTCGATTCGATGCATATATCCATATTTCGATGCATATTTCCTTCGTTTTCGATGTATATAATTACTTCATTTTGATGCATATTTACTTAATTTTCGATGCATATTCTCCATTTTGATGTATTTACTTCATTACGATAAACATTTCCTTCGTTTCGATGCATATTTTACTTCATTTTGATGCATATTTACCTCATTATGATCCATTTCCTTCGTTTCGATGCATATTTCTTTCGTTTTGATGCACATTTACTTCATTTCATGCTCATTTTCTCGTTTCGATGCATATTTACTTCATTTTGATTTCAAATTTTGATGCATATTTACTTCGTTTCGATGCATATTTTATTCATTTCGATTGATATTTACTTCATTTTGATGCATATTTACTAAATTACGATCAATATTTTCTTCGTTTCGATGCATTTTTTACTTTATTTTGATGGATATTTACTTCATTTACGATCAATCTTTCCTTTGTTTCGATGTATATTTACTTCATTATGATGCATTTACCTCATTATGATCAACATTTCCTTCGTTTCGATGCATATTTCTTTTATTTTGATTCATATTTTTTTTCTTTGTTTCGATGCATATTTACTTTATTTTGATGGATATTTACTTCATTACGATCAACATTTCCTTCGTTTTGATGCATATTTACTTCATTTCGATGCATATTTCTTTAATTTTGATGCATATTTACTTCATAACGACCAATATTTCCTTCGTTTCGATGCATATTTACTTCATTTTGATGCATTTACCTCATTATAATCAACATTTCCTTCGTTTCGATGCATATTTCTTTTGTTTTGATTCAAATTTTCTTCTTTTTGATGCTCATTTTCTTGTTTCGATGCATATTTACTTCATTTTGATTCAAATTTTGATGCATTTTTCTTTCGTTTCAACTGATATTTACTTCATTTTGATGCATATTTCATTCATTTTGATGCAGATTTACTTCATTACGTTCAATATTTCCTTTGTTTTCATGCATATTTTCTTCATTTTGATGCATATTTACTTCATTACGATCAATATTTTCAACATTTCGATGTATATTTACTTCATTTTGATGCATATTTACTTCATTACGATCAACATTTCCTTCATTTTGATGCTTATTTACATCATTTTGATGCATATTTACCTCATTAAGATCTATATTTCCTTCGTTTCGAAGCATATTTCTTTCATTTCAATAAATATTTACTTCATTTAGATGCATATTTACTTCATTGCGATCAACATTTCCTTTGTTTCAATGCAAATTTACTTCATTTTGTTGCATAATTACTTCATTCAGATCAACATTTTCATCGTTTCGATACATATTTACTTTATTTTGATGCATATTTACTTCACTATGATCAATATTTCCTTTGTTTCGTTGTATGTTTCCTTCATTCTGATACATATTTACTTCATTACGATCAATATTTCCTTCGATTCGATGCATATATCCTTCATTTCGATGCATATTTTCTTCGTTTCGATGTATATAATTACTTCATTTTTATGCATATTTACTTAATTTCGATGCATATTTCCTACATTTTGATGCATATTTACTTTATTAGGATAAACATTTCCTTCGTTTCGATGCATATTTACTTCATTTTGATGCATATATACCTTATTATGATCAACATTTCCTTCATTTCGATGCATATTTCTTTCTTTTTGATGCACATTTACTTCATTTCATGCTCATTTCTCGTTTCGATGGATATTTACTTCATTTTGAATCAAATTTTGATGCATATTTACTTCTTTTCGATGCATATTTACTTCATTTCGATTGATATTTACTTCATTTTGATGCATATTTACTAAATTACGATCAATATTTTCTTCGTTTCGATGCATTTTTACTTTATTTTGATTGATATTTATTTCATTACGATCAACATTTCCTTTGTTTAGATGTATATTTACTTCATTATGATGCATTTACCTCATTATGATCAATATTTCCTTCGTTTCGATGCATATTTCTTTTGTTTTGATTCATATTTTTCTTCGTTTCAATGCATATTTACTTTATTTTGATGGATATTTACTTCATTACGATCAACATTTCCTTCGTTTTGATGCATATTTACTTCATTTTGATGCATATTTCCTTAATTTTGATGTATATTTACTTCATAACGACCAATATTTCATTCGTTTCGATGCATATTTACTTCATTTTGATGCATTTACCTCATTATGATAAACATTTCCTTCGTTTCGATGCATATTTCTTTTGTTTTGATGCACATTTACTTCTTTTTGATGCTCATTTTCTTGTTTCGATGCATATTTACTTCATTTTGATTTAAATTTGATGCATTTTTCTTTCGTTTCAATTGATATTTACTTAATTTTGATGCATATTTCCTTCCTTTTGATGCCGATTTACTTCATTACGTTCAACATTTCCTTTGTTTTGATGCATATTTTCTTCATTTTGATGCATATTTACTTCATTACGATCAATATTTTCTTTATTTCTATGTATATTTACTTCATTTTGATGCATATTTACTTCATTACGATCAACATTTCCTCGTTTTGATGCTTATTTACATCATTTTGATGCATATTTACCTCATTAAGATCTACATTTCCTTCGTTTCGAAGCATATATCTTTCATTTCGATAAATATTCACTTCATTTAGGTGCATATTTACTTCATTGCGATCAACATTTCCTTCGTTTCGATGCATATTTACTTCATTTTGTTGCATAATTACTTCATTCAGATCAACATTTTCATCGTTTCGATATGAATTTACTTTATTTTGATGCATATTTACTTCACTATGATCAACATTCCTTTGTTTCGTTGTATGTTTTCTTCATTCTGATGCATATTTACTTCATTACGATCAACATTTCCTTCGATTCGATGCATATATCCATCATTTCGATGCATATTTCCTTCGTTTCGATGTATATAATTACTTCATTTTGATGCATATTTACTTAATTTCGATGCATATTTCCTACATTTTGATGCATATTTACTTCATTACGATAAACATTTCCTTCGTTTCGATGCATATTTACTTCATTTTGATGCATATTTACCTCATTATGATCAACATTTCCTTCGTTTCGATGCATATTTCTTTCGTTTTGATGCACATTTACTTCATTTTCATGGTCATTTTCTCGTTTCGATGCATATTTACTTCATTTTGATTCAAATATAGATGCATATTTACTTCGTTTCGATGCATATTTTATTAATTTTGATTGATATTTACTTCATTTTGATGCATGTTTACTAAATTACGATCAATATTTTCTTCGTTTCGATGCATTTTTACTTTATTTGATGGATATTTACTTCATTACGATCAACATTTCCATTGTTTCGATGTATATTTACTTCATTATGATGCATTTACCTCATTATGATCAACATTTCCTTCGTTTCGATGCATATTTCTTTAATTTTGATTCATATTTTTCTTTGTTTCGATGCAAATTTACTTTATTTTGATGGATATTTACTTCATTACGATCAACATTTCCTTCGTTTTGATGCATATTTTCTTCATTTCGATGCATATTTCTTTAATTTTGATGCATATTTACTTCATAACGACAAATATTTCCTTCGTTTCGATGCATATTTACTTCATTTTGATGCATTTACCTCATTATAATCAACATTTCCTTCGTTTCGATACATATTTCTTTTGTTTTGATTCAAATTTTCTTCTTTTTGATGCTCATTTTCTTGTTTCGATGCATATTTACTTCATTTTGATTCAAATTTTGATGCATTTTTCTTTCGTTTCAACTGATATTTACTTCATTTTGATGCATATTTCATTCATTTTGATGCAGATTTACTTCATTACGTTCAATATTTCCTTTGTTTTCATGCATATTTTCTTCATTTTGATGCATATTTACTTCATTACGATCAATATTTTCAACATTTCGATGTATATTTACTTCATTTTGATGCATATTTACTTCATTACGATCAACATTTCCTTCATTTTGATGCTTATTTACATCATTTTGATGCATATTTACCTCATTAAGATCTATATTTCCTTCGTTTCGAAGCATATTTCTTTCATTTCAATAAATATTTACTTCATTTAGATGCATATTTACTTCATTGCGATCAACATTTCCTTTGTTTCAATGCAAATTTACTTCATTTTGTTGCATAATTACTTCATTCAGATCAACATTTTCATCGTTTCGATACATATTTACTTTATTTTGATGCATATTTACTTCACTATGATCAATATTTCCTTTGTTTCGTTGTATGTTTCCTTCATTCTGATACATATTTACTTCATTACGATCAATATTTCCTTCGATTCGATGCATATATCCTTCATTTCGATGCATATTTTCTTCGTTTCGATGTATATAATTACTTCATTTTTATGCATATTTACTTAATTTCGATGCATATTTCCTACATTTTGATGCATATTTACTTTATTAGGATAAACATTTCCTTCGTTTCGATGCATATTTACTTCATTTTGATGCATATATACCTTATTATGATCAACATTTCCTTCATTTCGATGCATATTTCTTTCTTTTTGATGCACATTTACTTCATTTCATGCTCATTTCTCGTTTCGATGGATATTTACTTCATTTTGAATCAAATTTTGATGCATATTTACTTCTTTTCGATGCATATTTACTTCATTTCGATTGATATTTACTTCATTTTGATGCATATTTACTAAATTACGATCAATATTTTCTTCGTTTCGATGCATTTTTACTTTATTTTGATTGATATTTATTTCATTACGATCAACATTTCCTTTGTTTAGATGTATATTTACTTCATTATGATGCATTTACCTCATTATGATCAATATTTCCTTCGTTTCGATGCATATTTCTTTTGTTTTGATTCATATTTTTCTTCGTTTCAATGCATATTTACTTTATTTTGATGGATATTTACTTCATTACGATCAACATTTCCTTCGTTTTGATGCATATTTACTTCATTTTGATGCATATTTCCTTAATTTTGATGTATATTTACTTCATAACGACCAATATTTCATTCGTTTCGATGCATATTTACTTCATTTTGATGCATTTACCTCATTATGATCAACATTTCCTTCGTTTCGATGCATATTTCTTTTGTTTTGATGCACATTTATTTCTTTTTGATGCTCATTTTCTTGTTTCGATGCATATTTACTTCATTTTGATTTAAATTTGATGCATTTTTCTTTCGTTTCAATTGATATTTACTTAATTTTGATGCATATTTCCTTCCTTTTGATGCCGATTTACTTCATTACGTTCAACATTTCCTTTGTTTTGATGCATATTTTCTTCATTTTGATGCATATTTACTTCATTACGATCAATATTTTCTTTATTTCGATGTATATTTACTTCATTTTGATGCATATTTACTTCATTACGATCAACATTTCCTCGTTTTGATGCTTATTTACATCATTTTGATGCATATTTACCTCATTAAGATCTACATTTCCTTCGTTTCGAAGCATATATCTTTCATTTCGATAAATATTCACTTCATTTAGATGCATATTTACTTCATTGCGATCAACATTTCCTTCGTTTCGATGCATATTTACTTCATTTTGTTGCATAATTACTTCATTCAGATCAACATTTTCATCGTTTCGATATGAATTTACTTTATTTTGATGCATATTTACTTCACTATGATCAACATTCCTTTGTTTCGTTGTATGTTTTCTTCATTCTGATGCATATTTACTTCATTACGATCAACATTTCCTTCGATTCGATGCATATATCCATCATTTCGATGCATATTTCCTTCGTTTCGATGTATATAATTACTTCATTTTGATGCATATTTACTTAATTTCGATGCATATTTCCTACATTTTGATGCATATTTACTTCATTACGATAAACATTTCCTTCGTTTCGATTCATATTTACTTCATTTTGATGCATATTTACCTCATTATGATCAACATTTCCTTCGTTTCGATGCATATTTCTTTCGTTTTGATGCACATTTACTTCATTTTCATGCTCATTTTCTCGTTTCGATGCATATTTACTTCATTCTGATTCAAATATTGATGCATATTTACTTCGTTTCGATGCATATTTTATTCATTTTGATTGATATTTACTTCATTTTGATGCATGTTTACTAAATTACGATCAATATTTTCTTCGTTTCAATGCATTTTTACTTTATTTGATGGATATTTACTTCATTACGATCAACATTTCCATTGTTTCGATGTATATTTACTTCATTATGATGCATTTACCTCATTATGATCAACATTTCCTTCGTTTCGATGCATATTTCTTTAATTTTGATTCATATTTTTCTTTGTTTCGATGCAAATTTACTTTATTTTGATGGATATTTACTTCATTACGATCAACATTTCCTTCGTTTTGATGCATATTTTCTTCATTTCGATGCATATTTCTTTAATTTTGATGCATATTTACTTTATAACGACCAATATTTCCTTCGTTTCGATGCATATTTACTTCATTTTGATTTAAATTTGATGCATTTTTCTTTCGTTTCAATTGATATTTACTTAATTTTGATGCATATTTCCTTCATTTTGATGCCGATTTACTTCATTACGTTCAACATTTCCTTTGTTTAGATGCATATTTACTTCATTACGATCAATATTTTTTTTATTTCGATGTATTTTTACTTCATTTTGATGCATATTTACTTCATTACGATCAACATTTCCTCGTTTTGATGCTTATTTACATCATTTTGATGCATATTTACCTCATTAAGATCTACATTTCCTTCGTTTCGAAGCATATATCTTTCATTTCAATAAATATTCACTTCATTTAGATGCATATTTACTTCATTGCGATCAACATTTCCTTCGTTTCGATGCATATTTACTTCATTTTGTTGCATAATTACTTCATTCAGATCAACATTTTCATCGTTTCGATATGAATTTACTTTATTTTGATGCATATTTACTTCACTATGATCAACATTCCTTTGTTTCGTTGTATGTTTTCTTCATTCTGATGCATATTTACTTCATTACGATCAACATTTCCTTCGATTCGATGCATATATCCATCATTTCGATGCATATTTCCTTCGTTTCGATGTATATAATTACTTCATTTTGATGCATATTTACTTAATTTCGATGCATATTTCCTTCATTTTGATGCATATTTACTTCATTACGATAAACATTTTCTTCGTTTCGATGCATATTTACTTCATTTTGATGCATATTTACCTCATTATGATCAACATTTCCTTCGTTTCGATGCATATTTCTTTCGTTTTGATGCACATTTACTTCATTTTCATGCTCATTTTCTCGTTTCGATGCATATTTACTTCATTCTGATTCAAATATTGATGCATATTTACTTCGTTTCGATGCATATTTTATTCATTTTGATTGATATTTACTTCATTTTGATGCATGTTTACTAAATTACAATCAATATTTTCTTCGTTTCGATGCATTTTTACTTTATTTGATGGATATTTACTTCATTACGATCAACATTTCCATTGTTTCGATGTATATTTACTTCATTATGATGCATTTACCTCATTATGATCAACATTTCCTTCGTTTCGATGCATATTTCTTTAATTTTGATTCATATTTTTATTTGTTTCGATGCAAATTTACTTTATTTTGATGGATATTTACTTCATTACGATCAACATTTCCTTCGTTTTGATGCATATTTTTTCATTTCGATGCATATTTCTTTAATTTTGATGCATATTTACTTCATAACGACCAATATTTCCTTCGTTTCGATGCATATTTACTTCATTTTGATGCATTTACCTCATTATAATCAACATTTCCTTCGTTTCGATGCATATTTCTTTTGTTTTGATTCAAATTTTCTTCTTTTTGATGCTCATTTTCTTGTTTCGATGCATATTTACTTCATTTTGATTCAAATTTTGATGCATTTTTCTTTCGTTTCAACTGATATTTACTTCATTTTGATGCATATTTCCTTCATTTTGATGCAGATTTACTTCATTACGTTCAATATTTCCTTTGTTTTGATGCATATTTTCTTCATTTTGATGCATATTTACTTCATTACGATCAATATTTTCAACATTTCGATGTATATTTACTTCATTTTGATGCATATTTACTTCATTACGATCAACATTTCCTTCATTTTGATGCTTATTTACATCATTTTGATGCATATTTACCTCATTAAGATCTATATTTCCTTCGTTTCGAAGCATATTTCTTTCATTTCAATAAATATTTACTTCATTTAGATGCATATTTACTTCATTGCGATCAACATTTCCTTTGTTTCAATGCAAATTTACTTCATTTTGTTGCATAATTACTTCATTCAGATCAACATTTTCATCGTTTCGATACATATTTACTTTATTTTGATGCATATTTACTTCACTATGATCAATATTTCCTTTGTTTCGTTGTATGTTTCCTACATTCTGATACATATTTACTTCATTACGATCAATATTTCCTTCGATTCGATGCATATATCCTTCATTTCGATGCATATTTTCTTCATTTCGATGTATATAATTACTTCATTTTTATGCATATTTACTTAATTTCGATGCATATTTCCTACATTTTGATGCATATTTACTTCATTAGGATAAACATTTCCTTCGTTTCGATGCATATTTACTTCATTTTGATGCATATATACCTTATTATGATCAACATTTCCTTCATTTCGATGCATATTTCTTTCTTTTTGATGCACATTTACTTCATTTCATGCTCATTTCTCGTTTCTATGGATATTTACTTCATTTTGAATCAAATTTTGATGCATATTTACTTCTTTTCGATGCATATTTACTTCATTTCGATTGATATTTACTTCATTTTGATGCATATTTACTAAATTACGATCAATATTTTCTTCGTTTCGATGCATTTTTACTTTATTTTGATTGATATTTATTTCATTACGATCAACATTTCCTTTGTTTAGATGTATATTTACTTCATTATGATGCATTTACCTCATTATGATCAATATTTCCTTCGTTTCGATGCATATTTCTTTTGTTTTGATTCATATTTTTCTTCGTTTCAATGCATATTTACTTTATTTTGATGGATATTTACTTCATTACGATCAACATTTCCTTCGTTTTGATGCATATTTACTTCATTTTGATGCATATTTCCTTAATTTTGATGTATATTTACTTCATAACGACCAATATTTCCTTCGTTTCGATGCATATTTACTTCATTTTGATGCATTTACCTCATTATAATAAACATTTCCTTCGTTTCGATGCATATTTCTTTTGTTTTGATGCACATTTACTTCTTTTTATGCTCATTTTCTTGTTTCGATGCATATTTACTTCATTTTGATTCAAATTTGATGCATTTTTCTTTCGTTTCAATTGATATTTACTTAATTTTGATTCATATTTCCTTCATTTTGATGCCGATTTACTTCATTACGTTCAACATTTCCTTTGTTTTGATGCATATTTTCTTCATTTTGATGCATATTTACTTCATTACGATCAATATTTTCTTTATTTCGATGTATATTTACTTCATTTTGATGCATATTTACTTCAATACGATCAACATTTCCTCGTTTTGATGCTTATTTACATCATTTTGATGCATATTTACCTCATTAAGATCTACATTTCCTTCGTTTCAAAGCATATTTCTTTCATTTCGATAAATATTCACTTCATTTAGATGCATATTTACTTCATTGCGATCAACATTTCCTTCGTTTCGATGCATATTTACTTCATTTTGTTGCATAATTACTTCATTCAGATCAACATTTTCATCGTTTCGATATGAATTTACTTTATTTTGATGCATATTTACTTCACTATGATCAACATTCCTTTGTTTCGTTGTATGTTTTATTCATTCTGATGCATATTTACTTCATTACGATCAACAATTCCTTCGATTCGATGCATATATCCATCATTTCGATGCATATTTCCTTCGTTTCGACGTATATAATTACTTCATTTTGATGCATATTTACTTAATTTCGATGCATATTTCCTACATTTTGATGCATATTTACTTCATTACGATAAACATTTCCTTCGTTTCAATGCATATTTACCTCATTTTGATGCATATTTACCTCATTATGATCAACATTTCCTTCGTTTCGATGCATATTTCTTTCGTTTTGATGCACATTTCTTCATTTTCATGCTCATTTTCTCGTTTCGATGCATATTTACTTCATTTTGATTCAAATATTGATGCATATTTACTTCGTTTCGATGCATATTTTATTCATTTTGATTGATATTTACTTAATTTTGATGCATGTTTACTAAATTACGATCAATATTTTCTTTGTTTCGATGCATTTTTACTTTATTTGATGGATATTTACTTCATTACGATCAACATTTCCATTGTTTCGATGTATATTTACTTCATTATGATGCATTTACCTCATTATGATCAACATTTCCTTCGTTTCGATGCATATTTCTTTAATTTTGATTCATATTTTTCTTTGTTTCGATGCATATTTACTTTATTTTGATGGATATTTACTTCATTACGATCAACATTTCCTTCGTTTTGATGCATATTTACTTCATTTCGATGCATATTTCTTTAATTTTGATGCATATTTACTTCATAACGACCAATATTTCCTTCGTTTCGATGCATATTTACTTCATTTTGATGCATTTACCTCATTATAATCAACATTTCCTTCGTTTCGATGCATATTTCTTTTGTTTTGATTCAAATTTTCTTCTTTTTGATTCTCAGTTTCTTGTTTCGATGCATATTTACTTCATTTTGATTCAAATTTTGATGCATTTTTCTTTCGTTTCAATTGATATTTACTTCATTTTGATGCATATTTCCTTCATTTTGATGCAGATTTACTTCATTACGTTCAATATTTCCTTTGTTTTGATGCATATTTTCTTCATTTTGATGCATATTTACTTCATTACGATCAATATTTTCAACATTTCGATGTATATTTACTTCATTTTGATGCATATTTACTTCATTACGATCAACATTTCCTTTATTTTGATGCTTATTTACATCATTTTGATGCATATTTACCTCATTAAGATCTATATTTCCTTCGTTTCGAAGCATATTTCTTTCATTTCGATAAATATTTACTTCATTTAGATGCATATTTACTTCATTGCGATCAACATTTCCTTTGTTTCAATGCAAATTTACTTCATTTTGTTGCATAATTACTTCATTCAGATCAACATTTTCATCGTTTCGATACATATTTACTTTATTTTGATGCATATTTACTTCACTATGATCAGTATTTCCTTTGTTTCGTTGTATGTTTCCTTCATTCTGATGCATATTTACTTCATTACGATCAATATTTCCTTCGATTCGATGCATATATCCTTCATTTCGATGCATATTTCCTTCGTTTCGATGTATATAATTACTTCATTTTTATGCATATTTACTTAATTTCGATGCATATTTTTTCTACATTTTGATGCATATTTACTTCATTACGATAAACATTTCTTTCGTTTCGATGCATATTTACTTCATTTTGATGCATATATACCTTATTATGATCAACATTTCCTTCATTTTGATGCATATTTCTTTCTTTTTGATGCACATTTACTTCATTTCATGCTCATTTCTCGTTTCGATGGATATTTACTTAATTTTGAATCAAATTTTGATGCATATTTACTTCTTTTCGATGCATATTTACTTCATTTCGATTGATATTTACTTCATTTTGATGCATATTTACTAAATTACGATCAATATTTTCTTCGTTTCGATACATTTTTACTTTATTTTGATGGATATTTATTTCATTACGATCAACATTTCCTTTGTTTAGATGTATATTTACTTCATTATGATGCATTTACCTCATTATGATCAATATTTCCTTCGTTTCGATGCATATTTCTTTTGTTTTGATTCATATTTTTCTTCGTTTCAATGCATATTTACTTTATTTTGATGGATATTTACTTCATTACGATCAACATTTCCTTCGTTTTGATGCATATTTACTTCATTTTGATGCATATTTCCTTAATTTTGATGTATATTTACTTGATAACGACTAATATTTCCTTCGTTTCGATGCATATTTACTTCATTTTGATGCATTTACCTAATTATAATCAACATTTCCTTCGTTTCGATGCATATTTCTTTTGTTTTGATGCACATTTACTTCTTTTTTATGCTCATTTTCTTGTTTCGATGCATATTTACTTCATTTTGATTCAAATTTGATGCATTTTTCTTTCGTTTCAATTGATATTTACTTAATTTTTATGCATATTTCTTTCATTTTGATGCATATTTACTTCATTACGATCAACATTTCCTTTATTTTGATGCTTATTTACATAATTTTGATGCATATTTACCTCATTAAGATCTATATTTCCTTCGTTTCGAAGCATATTTCTTTCATTTCGATAAATATTCACTTCATTTAGATGCATATTTACTTCACTGCGATCAACATTTCCTTCGTTTCGATGCTTATTTACTTAATTTTGTTGCATAATTACTTCATTCAAATCAACATTTTCATCGTTTCGATACGTATTTACTTTATTTTGTTGCATATTTACTTCACTATGATCAACATTCCTTTGTTTCGTTGTATGTTTTCTTCATTCTGATGCATATTTACTTCATTACGATCAACATTTCCTTCGATTCGATGCATATATCCATCATTTCGATGCATATTTCCTTCGTTTCGATGTATATAATTACTTCATTTTGATGCATATTTACTTAATTTCGATGCATATTTCCTTCATTTTGATGCATATTCACTTCATTACGATAAACATTTCCTTCCTTTCGATGCATATTTACTTCATTTTGATGCATATTTACCTCATTATGATCAACATTTCCTTTGTTTCGATGCATATTTCTTTCGTTTTGATGCACATTTACTTCATTTTCATGCTCATTTTCTCGTTTCGATGCATATTAACTTCATTTTGATTCAAATATTGATGCATATTTACTTCGTTTCGATGCATATTTTATTCATTTTGATTGATATTTACTTCATTTTGATGCATGTTTACTAAATTACGATCAATATTTTCTTCGTTTCGATGCATTTTTACTTTATTTGATGGATATTTACTTCATTACGATCAACATTTCCATTGTTTCGATGTATATTTACTTCATTATGAAGCATTTACCTCATTATGATCAACATTTCCTTCGTTTCGATGCATATTTCTTTAATTTTGATTCATATTTTTCTTTGTTTCGATGCATATTTACTTTATTTTGATGGATATTTACTTCATTACGATCAACATTTCCTTCGTTTTGATGCATATTTACTTCATTTCGATGCATATTTCCTTAATTTTGATTTATATTTACTTCATAACGACCAATATTTCCTTCGTTTCGATGCATATTTACTTCATTTTGAAGCATTTATCTCATTATAATCAACATTTCCTTCGTTTCGATGCATATTTCTTTTGTTTTGATTCAAATTTTCTTCTTTTTGATGCTCATTTTCTTGTTTCGATGCATATTTACTTCATTTTGATTCAAATTTTGATGCATTTTTCTTTCGTTTCAATTGATATTTACTTCATTTTGATGCATATTTCCTTCATTTTGATGCAGATTTACTTCATTACGTTCAACATTTCCTTTGTTTTGATGCATATTTTCTTCATTTTGATGCATATTTACTTCATTACGATCAATATTTTCTTCATTTCGATGTATATTTACTTCATTTTGATGCATATTTACTTCATTACGATCAACATTTCCTTCGTTTTGATGCTTATTTACATCATTTTGATGCATATTTACCTCATTAAGATCTACATTTCCTTCGTTTCGAAGCATATTTCTTTCATTTCGATAAATATTTACTTCATTTAGATGCAAATTTACTTCATTGCGATCAACATTTCCTTCGTTTCGATGCATATTTACTTCATTTTGTTGCATAATTACTTCATTCAGATCAACATTTTCATCGTTTCGATACGTATTTACTTTATTTTGATGCATATTTACTTCACTATGATCAATATTTCCTTTGTTTCGTTGTATGTTTCCTTCATTCTGATGCATATTTACTTCATTGCGATCCATATTTCCTTCGATTCGATGCATATATCCATCATTTCGATGCATATTTCCTTCGTTTCGATGTATATAATTACTTCATTTTTATGGATATTTACTTAATTTCGATGCATATTTCCTACATTTTGATGCATATTTACTTCATTACGATAAACATTTCCTTCGTTTCGATGCATATTTACTTCATTTTGATGCATATATACCTTATTATGATCAACATTTCCTTCATTTCGATACATATTTCTTTTTTTTTATGCACATTTACTTCATTTCATGCTCATTTCTCGTTTCGATGGATATTTACTTCATTTTGAATCAAATTTTGATGCATATTTACTTCTTTTCGATGCATATTTACTTCATTTCGATTGATATTTACTTCATTTTGATGCATATTTACTAAATTACTATCAATATTTTCTTCGTTTCGATGCATTTTTACTTTATTTTGATGGATATTTATTTCATTACGATCAAAATTTCCTTTGTTTAGATTTATATTTACTTCATTATGATGCATTTACATCATTATGATCAATATTTCCTTCGTTTCGATGCATATTTCTTTTGTTTTGATTCATATTTTTCTTCGTTTTAATGCATATTTACTTTATTTTGATGGATATTTACTTCATTACGATCAACATTTCCTTCGTTTTGATGCATATTTACTTCATTTTGATGCATATTTCCTTAATTTTGATGTATATTTACTTCATAACGACCAATATTTCCTTCGTTTCGATGCATATTTACTTCATTTTGATGCATTTACCTCATTATAATAAACATTTCCTTCGTTTCGATGCATATTTCTTTTGTTTTGATGCACATTTACTTCTTTCTGATGCACATTTTCTTGTTTCGATGTATATTTACTTCATTTTGATTCAAATTTGATGCATTTTTCTTTCGTTTCAATTGATATTTACTTAATTTTGATGCATATTTCCTTCATTTTGATGCAGATTTACTTCATTACGTTCAACATTTCCTTAGTTTTGATGCATATTTTCTTCATTTTGATGCATATTTACTTCATTACGATCAATATTTTCTTCATTTCGATGTATATTTACTTCATTTTGATGCATATTTACTTCATTACGATCAACATTTCCTCGTTTTGATGCTTATTTACATCATTTTGATGCATATTTACCTCATTAAGATCTACATTTCCTTCGTTTTGAAGCATGTTTCTTTCATTTCGATAAATATTCACTTCATTTAGATGCATATTTACTTCATTGCGATCAACATTTCATTCGTTTCGATGCATATTTATTTCATTTTGTTGCATAATTACTTCATTCAGATCAACATTTTCATCGTTTCGATACGTATTTACTTTATTTTGATGCATATTTACTTCACTATGATCAACATTCCTTTGTTTCGTTGTATGTTTTCTTCATTCTGATGCATATTTACTTCATTACAATCAACATTTCCTTCGATTCGATGCATATATCCATCATTTCGATGCATATTTCTTTCATTTCGATGTATATAATTACTTCATTTTGATGCATATTTACTTAATTTCGATGCATATTTCCTTCATTTTGATGCATATTTACTTCATTACGATAAACATTTTCTTCGTTTCGATGCATATTTACTTCATTTTGATGCATATTTACCTCATTATAATCAACATTTCCTTCGTTTTGATGCATATTTCTTTCGTTTTGATGCACATTTACTTCATTTTCATGCTCATTTTCTCGTTTCGATGCATATTTACTTCATTTTGATTCAAATATTGATGCATATTTACTTCGTTTCGATGCATATTTTATACATTTTGATTGATATTTACTTTATTTTGTTGCATGTGTACTAAATTACGATCAATATTTTCTTCGTTTCGATGCATTTTTACTTTATTTGATGGATATTTACTTCATTACGATCAACATTTCCATTGTTTCGATGTATATTTACTTCATTATGATGAATTTACCTCATTATGATCAACATTTCCTTCGTTTCGATGCATATTTCTTTAATTTTGATTCATATTTTTCTTTGTTTCGATGCATATTTACTTTATTTTGATGGATATTTACTTCATTACGATCAACATTTCCTTGGTTTTGATGCATATTTACTTCATTTCGATGCATATTTCCTTAATTTTGATGCATATTTACTTCATAACGACCAATATTTCCTTCGTTTCGATGCATATTTACTTCATTTTGATGCATTTACCTTATTATAATCAACATTTCCTTCGTTTCGATGCATATTTCTTTTGTTTTGAATCAAATTTTCTTCTTTTTGATGCTCATTTTCTTGTTTCGATGCATATTTACTTCATTTTGATTCAAATTTTGATGCATTTTTCTTTCGTTTCAATTGATATTTACTTCATGTTGATGCATATTTCCTTCATTTTGATGCAGATTTACTTCATTACGTTCAATATTTCCTTTGTTTTGATGCATATTTTCTTCATTTTGATGCATATTTACTTCATTACGATCAATATTTTCTTCATTTCGATGTATATTTACTTCATTTTGATGCATATTTACTTCATTACGATCAACATTTCCTCGTTTTGATGCTTATTTACATCATTTTGATGCATATTTACCTCATTAAGATCTACATTTCCTTCGTTTCGAAGCATGTTTCTTTCATTTTGATAAATATTCACTTCATTTAGATGCATATTTACTTCATTGCGATCAACATTTCCTTCGTTTCGCTGCATATTTATTTCATTTTGTTGCATAATTACTTCATTCAGATCAACATTTTCATCATTTCGATACGTATTTACTTTATTTTGATGCATATTTACTTCGCTATGATCAACATTCCTTTGTTTCGTTGTATGTTTTCTTCATTCTGATGCATATTTACTTCATTACGATCAACATTTCCTTCGATTCGATGCATATATCCATCATTTCGATGCATATTTCTTTCGTTTCGATGTATATAATTACTTCATTTTGATGCATATTTACTTAATTTCGATGCATATTTCCTTCATTTTGATGCATATTTACTTCATTACTAATAAACATTTTCTTCGTTTCGATGCATATTTACTTCATTTTGATGCATATTTACCTCATTATAATCAACATTTCCTTCGTTTCGATGCATATTTCTTTCGTTTTGATGCACATTTACTTCATTTTCATGCTCATTTTCTCGTTTCGATGCATATTTACTTCATTTTGATTCAAATATTGATGCATATTTACTTCGTTTCGATGCATATTTTATTCATTTTGATTGATATTTACTTCATTTTGATGCATGTGTACTAAATTACGATCAATATTTTCTTCGTTTCGATGCATTTTTACTTTATTTGATGGATATTTACTTCATTACGATCAACATTTCCATTGTTTCGATGTATATTTACTTCATTATGATGCATTTACCTCATTATGATCAACATTTCCTTCGTTTCGATGCATATTTCTTTAATTTTGATTCATATTTTTCTTTTTTTCGATGTATATTTACTTTATTTTGATGGATATTTACTTCATTACGATCAACATTTCCTTCGTTTTGATGCATATTTACTTCATTTCGATGCATATTTCCTTAATTTTGATGCATATTTACTTCATAACGACCAATATTTCCCTCGTTTCGATGCATATTTACTTCATTTTGATGCATTTACCTCATTATAATCAACATTTCCTTCGTTTCGATGCATATTTCTTTTGTTTTGAATCAAATTTTCTTCTTTTTGATGCTCATTTTCTTGTTTCGATGCATATTTACTTCATTTTGATTCAAATTTTGATGCATTTTTCTTTCGTTTCAATTGATATTTACTTCATTTTGATGCAGATTTACTTCATTATGTTCAATATTTCCTTTTTTTGATGCATATTTTCTTCATTTTGATGCATATTTACTTCATTACGATCAATATTTTCTTCATTTCGATGCATATTTACTTCATTTTGATGCATATTTACTTCATTACGATCAACATTTCCTTCATTTTAATGCTTATTTACATCATTTTGATGCATATTTACCTCATTAAGATCTACATTTCCTTCGTTTCGAAGCATATTTTTTCATTTCGATTAATATTTACTTCATTTAGATGCATATTTACTTCATTGCGATCAACATTTCATTCGTTTCGATGCATATTTACTTCATTTTGTTGCATAATTACTTCATTCAGATCAACATTTTCATCGTTTCGATACATATTTACTTTATTTTGATGCATATTTACTTCACTATGATCAACATTTCCTTTGTTTCGTTGTATGTTTCCTTCATTCTGATGCATATTTACTTCATTACGATCAACATTTCCTTCGATTCGATGCATATATCCATCATTTCGATGCTTATTTCCTTCGATTCGATGTATATAATTACTTCATTTTGATGCATATTTACTTAATTTCGATGCATATTTCCTTCATTTTGATGCATATTTATTTCATTACGATAAACATTTCCTTCGTTTCGATGCATATTTCTTTCTTTTTGATGCACATTTACTTCATTTCATGCTCATTTTCTCGTTTCGATGGATATTTACTTCATTTTGAATCAAATTTTGATGCATATTTACTTCGTTTCGATGAATATTTACTTCATTTCGATTGATATTTACTTCATTTTGATGCATATTTACTAAATTACGATCAATATTTTCTTCGTTTTGATGCTTTTTTACTTTATTTTGATGGATATTTACTTCATAACGATCAACAATTCCTTTGTTTCAATGTATATTTACTTCATTATGATGCATTTACCTCATTATGATCAACATTTCTTTCGTTTCGATGCATATTTCTTTTGTTTTGATTCATATTTTTCTTCGTTTCAATGCATATTTACTTTATTTTGATGGATATTTACTTCATTACGATCACCATTTCCTTCGTTTTGATGTATATTTCATTCATTTCGATGCATATTTCCTTAATTTTGATGTATATTTACTTCATAACGACCAATATTTTCTTCGTTTCGATGCATATTTACTTCATTTTGATGCATTTACCTCATTATAATCAACATTTCCTTCGTTTTGATACACATATTTCTTTTGTTTTGATGCACATTTACTTTTTTTTATGTTATTTTCTTGTTTCGATGCATATTTACTTCATTTTGATTCAAATTTTGATGCATTTTTATTTCATTTCAATTGATATTTACTTCATTTTGATGCATATTTCCTTCATTTTGATGCAGATTTACTTCATTACGTTCAATATTTCCTTTGTTTTGATGCATATTTTCTTCATTTTGATGCATATTTACTTCATTACGATCAATATTTTATTCATTTCGATGTATATTTACTTCATTTTGATGCATATTTACTTCATTACGATTAACATTTCCTTCGTTTCGAAGCATATTTTTTCATTTCGATTAATATTTACTTCATTTAGATGCATATTTACTTCATTGCGATCAACATTTCATTCGTTTCGATGCATATTTACTTCATTTTGTTGCATAATTACTTCATTCAGATCAACATTTTCATCGTTTCGATACATATTTACTTTATTTTGATGCATATTTACTTCATTATGATCAACATTTCCTTTGTTTCGTTGTATGTTTCCTTCATTCTGATGCATATTTACTTCATTACGATAAATATTTCCTTCGATTCGATGCATATATCCATCATTTCGATGCTTATTTCCTTCGTTTCGATGTATATAATTACTTCATTTTGATGCATATTTACTTAATTTCAATGCATATTTCCTTCATTTTGATGCATATTTACTTCATTACGATAAACATTTCATTCGTTTCGATGCATATTTACTTCATTTTGATGCATATTTACCTCATTATGATCAATATTTCCTTCGTTTAAATGCATATTTCTTTCGTTTTGATGCACATTTACTTCATTTCATGCTCATTTTCTCGTTTCGATGGATATTTACTACATTTTGATTCAAATTTTGATGCATATTTACTTCGTTTCGATGCATATTTACTTCGTTTCGATTGATATTTACTTCATTTTGAAGCATATTTACTAAATTACGATCAATATTTTATTCGTTTAGATGCATTTTTACTTTATTTTGATGGATATTTACTTCATTACGATCAACATTTCCTTTGTTTCGATGTATATTTACTTCATTATGATGCATTTACCTCATTATGATCAACATTTCCTTCGTTTCGCGTTTCGATACATATTTACTTTATTTTGATGAATATTCACTCATTACGTTCAACATTTCCTTCGTTTTGATGCATATTTACTTCATTTCGATGCATATTTCCTTAATTTTGATGCATATTTACTTCATAACGACCAATATTTCCCTCGTTTCGATGCATATTTACTTCATTTTGATGCATTTACCTCATTATAATCAACATTTCCTTCGTTTCGATGCATATTTCTTTTGTTTTGAATCAAATTTTCTTCTTTTTGATGCTCATTTTCTTGTTTCGATGCATATTTACTTCATTTTGATTCAAATTTTGATGCATTTTTCTTTCGTTTCAATTGATATTTACTTCATTTTGATGCAGATTTACTTCATTATGTTCAATATTTCCTTTTTTTGATGCATATTTTCTTCATTTTGATGCATATTTACTTCATTACGATCAATATTTTCTTCATTTCGATGTATATTTACTTCATTTTGATGCATATTTACTTCATTACGATCAACATTTCCTTCATTTTAATGCTTATTTACATCATTTTGATGCATATTTACCTCATTAAGATCTACATTTCCTTCGTTTCGAAGCATATTTTTTCATTTCGATTAATATTTACTTCATTTAGATGCATATTTACTTCATTGCGATCAACATTTCATTCGTTTCGATGCATATTTACTTCATTTTGTTGCATAATTACTTCATTCAGATCAACATTTTCATCGTTTCGATACATATTTACTTTATTTTGATGCATATTTACTTCACTATGATCAACATTTCCTTTGTTTCGTTGTATGTTTCCTTCATTCTGATGCATATTTACTTCATTACGATCAACATTTCCTTCGATTCGATGCATATATCCATCATTTCGATGCTTATTTCCTTCGATTCGATGTATATAATTACTTCATTTTGATGCATATTTACTTAATTTCGATGCATATTTCCTTCATTTTGATGCATATTTATTTCATTACGATAAACATTTCCTTCGTTTCGATGCATATTTCTTTCTTTTTGATGCACATTTACTTCATTTCATGCTCATTTTCTCGTTTCGATGGATATTTACTTCATTTTGAATCAAATTTTGATGCATATTTACTTCGTTTCGATGAATATTTACTTCATTTCGATTGATATTTACTTCATTTTGATGCATATTTACTAAATTACGATCAATATTTTCTTCGTTTTGATGCTTTTTTACTTTATTTTGATGGATATTTACTTCATAACGATCAACAATTCCTTTGTTTCAATGTATATTTACTTCATTATGATGCATTTACCTCATTATGATCAACATTTCTTTCGTTTCGATGCATATTTCTTTTGTTTTGATTCATATTTTTCTTCGTTTCAATGCATATTTACTTTATTTTGATGGATATTTACTTCATTACGATCACCATTTCCTTCGTTTTGATGTATATTTCATTCATTTCGATGCATATTTCCTTAATTTTGATGTATATTTACTTCATAACGACCAATATTTTCTTCGTTTCGATGCATATTTACTTCATTTTGATGCATTTACCTCATTATAATCAACATTTCCTTCGTTTTGATACACATATTTCTTTTGTTTTGATGCACATTTACTTTTTTTTATGTTATTTTCTTGTTTCGATGCATATTTACTTCATTTTGATTCAAATTTTGATGCATTTTTATTTCATTTCAATTGATATTTACTTCATTTTGATGCATATTTCCTTCATTTTGATGCAGATTTACTTCATTACGTTCAATATTTCCTTTGTTTTGATGCATATTTTCTTCATTTTGATGCATATTTACTTCATTACGATCAATATTTTATTCATTTCGATGTATATTTACTTCATTTTGATGCATATTTACTTCATTACGATCAACATTTCCTTCGTTTCGAAGCATATTTTTTCATTTCGATTAATATTTACTTCATTTAGATGCATATTTACTTCATTGCGATCAACATTTCATTCGTTTCGATGCATATTTACTTCATTTTGTTGCATAATTACTTCATTCAGATCAACATTTTCATCGTTTCGATACATATTTACTTTATTTTGATGCATATTTACTTCATTATGATCAACATTTCCTTTGTTTCGTTGTATGTTTCCTTCATTCTGATGCATATTTACTTCATTACGATAAATATTTCCTTCGATTCGATGCATATATCCATCATTTCGATGCTTATTTCCTTCGTTTCGATGTATATAATTACTTCATTTTGATGCATATTTACTTAATTTCAATGCATATTTCCTTCATTTTGATGCATATTTACTTCATTACGATAAACATTTCATTCGTTTCGATGCATATTTACTTCATTTTGATGCATATTTACCTCATTATGATCAATATTTCCTTCGTTTAAATGCATATTTCTTTCGTTTTGATGCACATTTACTTCATTTCATGCTCATTTTCTCGTTTCGATGGATATTTACTACATTTTGATTCAAATTTTGATGCATATTTACTTCGTTTCGATGCATATTTACTTCGTTTCGATTGATATTTACTTCATTTTGAAGCATATTTACTAAATTACGATCAATATTTTATTCGTTTCGATGCATTTTTACTTTATTTTGATGGATATTTACTTCATTACGATCAACATTTCCTTTGTTTCGATGTATATTTACTTCATTATGATGCATTTACCTCATTATGATCAACATTTCCTTCGTTTCGATACATATTTACTTTATTTTGATGAATATTCACTCATTACGTTCAACATTTCCTTCGTTTTGATGCATATTTACTTCATTTCGATGCATATTTCCTTAATTTTGATGCATATTTACTTCATAACGACCAATATTTCCTTCGTTTCGATGCATATTTACTTCATTTTGTTACATTTACCTCATTATAATCATTATTTCCTTCGTTTCTATGCATATTTCTTTTGTTTCGATGCATATTTACTTCATTTTGATTCAAATTTTGATGCATTTTTCTTTCGTTTCAATTGACATTTACTTCATTTTGATGCATATTTCCTTCATTTTGATGCAGATTTACTTCATTACGTTCAACATTTCCTTTGTTTTGATGCATATTTTCTTCATTTTGATGCATATTTACTTCATTACGATCAATATTTTCTTCATTTCTATGTATATTTACTTCATTTTGATGCATATTTACTTCATTACGATCAACATTTCCTTCGTTTTGATGCTTATTTACATCATTTTGATGCATATTTACCTCATTAAGATCTACATTTCCTTCGTTTCGAAGCATATTTCTTTCATTTCGATAAATATTTACTTCATTTAGATGCAAATTTACTTCATTGCGATCAACATTTCCTTCGTTTCGATGCATATTTACTTCATTTTGTTGCATAATTACTTCATTCAGATCAACATTTTCATCGTTTCGATACGTATTTAGTTTATTTTGATGCATATTTACTTCACTATGATCAACATTCCTTTGTTTCGTTGTATATTTTCTTCATTCTGATGCATATTTACTTCATTACGATCAACATTTCCTTCGATTCAATGCATATATCCATCACTTCGATGCATATTTCCTTCGTTTCGATGTATATAATTACTTCATTTTGATGCATATTTACTTAATTTCGATGCATATTTCCTTCATTTTGATGCATATTTACTTCATTACGATAAACATTTCCTTTGTTTCGATGCATATTTACTTAATTTTGATGCATATTTACCTCATTATGATCAACATTTCCTTCGTTTCGATGCATATCCTTTCGTTTTGATGCACATTTACTTCATTTTCATGCTCATTTTCTCGTTTCGATGCATATTTACTTCATTTTGATTCAAATTTTGATGCATATTTACTTCGTTTCGATGCATATTTTATTCATTTTGATTGATATTTACTTCATTTTGATGCATGTTTACTAAATTACGATCAATATTTTTTTCGTTTCGATGCATTTTTACTTTATTTGATGGATATTTACTTCATTACGATCAACATTTCCATTGTTTCGATGTATATTTACTTCATTATGATGCATTTACCTCATTATGATCAACATTTCCTTCGTTTCGATGCATATTTCTTTAATTTTGATTCATATTTTACTTTGTTTCAATGCATATTTACTTTATTTTGATGGATATTTACTTCATTACGATCAACATTTCCTTCGTTTTGATGCATATTTACTTCATTTCGATGCATATTTCCTTAATTTTGATGCATATTTACTTCATAACGACCAATATTTCCTTTGTTTCGATGCATATTTACTTCATTTTGATGCATTTACCTCATTATAATCAACATTTCCTTCGTTTCGATGCATATTTCTTTTGTTTTGATGCAAA
This sequence comes from Pogostemon cablin, assembly GCA_023678885.1. NCBI lineage: Eukaryota > Viridiplantae > Streptophyta > Magnoliopsida > Lamiales > Lamiaceae > Pogostemon > Pogostemon cablin. The sequence continues at coordinate 26,920 of JAHCLQ010000878.1, forward strand.
TTTTCTTGTTTCGATGAATATTTACTTCATTTTGATTCAAATTTTGATGCATTTTTCTTTCGTTTCAATTGACATTTACTTCATTTTGATGCATATTTCCTTCATTTTGATGCAGATTTACTTCATTACGTTCAATATTTCCTTTGTTTTGATGCATATTTTCTTCATTTTGATGCATATTTACTTCATTACGATCAATATTTTCTTCATTTCGATGTATATTTACTTCATTTTGATGCATATTTACTTCATTACGATCAACATTTCCTTCATTTTGATGCTTATTTACATCATTTTGATGCATATTTACCTCATTAAGATCTACATTTCCTTCGTTTCGAAGCATATTTCTTTCATTTCGATAAATATTTACTTCATTTAGATGCATATTTACTTCATTGCGATCAACATTTCCCTTGTTTCGTTGCATATATACTTCATTTTGTTGCATAATTACTTCATTCAGATCAACATTTTCATCGTTTCGATACATATTTACTTTATTTTGATGCATATTTACTTCACTATGATCAACATTTCCTTTGTATCGTTGTATGTTTCCTTCATTCTGATGCATATTTACTTCATTACGATCAATATTTCCTTCGATTCGATGCATATATCCATCATTTCGATGCATATTTCCTTTGTTTCGATGTATATAATTACTTCATTTTGATGCATATTTACTTAATTTCGATGCATATTTTCTACATTTTGATGCATATTTACTTCATTAAGATAAACATTTCCATCGTTTCGATGCATATTTACTTCATTTTGATTCATATTTTCCTCATTATGATCAACATTTCCTTCGTTCCGATGCATATTTCTTTCTTTTTGATGCACATTTACTTCATTTCATGCTCATTTTCTCGTTTCGATGGATATTTACTTCATTTTGAATCAAATTTTGATGCATATTTACTTCGTTTCGATGCATATTTACTTCATTTCGATTGATATTTACTTCATTTTGATGGATATTTACTAAATTACGATCAATATTTTCTTCGCTTCGATGCATTTTTACTTTATTTGATGGATATTTACTTCATTACGATCAACATTTCCTTTGTTTCGATGTATATTTACTTCATTATGATGCATTTACCTCATTATGATCAACATTTCCTTCGTTTCGATGCATATTTCTTATGTTAAGATTCATATTTTTATTCGTTTCGATGCATATTTACTTTATTTTGATGGATATTTACTTCATTACGATCAACATTTCCTTCGTTTTGATGCATATTTACTTCATTTCGAAGCATATTTCCTTAATTTTGATGCATATTTACTTCATAACGACCAATATTTCCTTCATTTCGATGCATATTTACTTCATTATGATGCATTTACCTCATTATAATCAACATTTCCTTTGCTTCGATGCATATTTCTTTTGTTTTGATGCACATTTACTTCATTTTGATGCTCATTTTCTTCTTTCGATGCATATTTACTTCATTTCGATTCAAATTTTGATGCATTTTTCTTTCGTTTCAATTGATATTTACTTCATTTTGATGCATATTTTGCGATCAACATTTCCTTCGTTTCAATGCATATTTAATTCATTTTGTTGCAGAATTATTTCATTCAGATCAACATTTTCATCGTTTCGATACATATTTACTTTATTTTGATGCATATTTACTTCACTATAATCAACATTTCCTTTGTTTCGTTGTATGTTTCCTTCATTCTGATGCATATTTACATCATTACAATCAACATTTCCTTCGATTCGATGCATATATTCATCATTTCGATGTATATTTCCTTCGTTTCGATGTATATAATTACTTCATTTTGATGCATATTTACTTAATTTCGATGCATATTTCCTTCATTTTGATGCATATTTATTTCACTACGATAAACATTTACTTCGTTTCGATGCATATTTACTTCATTTTGATGCATATTTACCTCATTATGATCAATATTTCCTTCGTTTCGATGCATATTTCTTTCGTTTTGATGCACATTTACTTCATTTTCATGCTCATTTTCTCGTTTCGATGCATATTTTCTTCATTTTGATTCAATTTTGATGCATATTTACTCCGTTTCGATGCATATTTTCTTCGTTTTGATTGATATTTACTTCATTTTGATGCATGTTTACTAAATTACGATCAATATTTTCTTCGCTTCGATGCATATTTACTTTATTTGAAGGATATTTACTTCATTACGATCAACATTTCCTTTGTTTCGATGTATATTTACTTCATTATGATGCATTTACCTCATTATAATCAACATTTCCTTCGTTTCGATGCATATTTCTTTTATTTTGTTTCATATTTTTATTCATTTCGATGCATATTTACTTTATTTTGATGGATATTTACTTCATTACGATCAACATTTCCTTCGTTTTGATGCATATTTACTTCATTTCGAAGCATATTTCCTTAATTTTGATGCATATTTACTTCATAACGACCAATATTTCCTTCGTTTCGATGCATATTTACTTCATTTTGATTCATTTACCTCATTATAATCATCATTTCCTTTGTTTCGATGCATATTTCTTTTGTTTTGATGCACATTTACTTCATTTTGATGCTCATTTTCTTGTTTCGATGCATATTTACTTCATTTTGATTCAAATTTTGATGCATTTTTCTTTCGTTTCAATTGATATTTACTTCATTTTGATGTATATTTCCTTTATTTTGATGCAGATTTACTTCATTACGTTCAACATTTCCTTTGTTTTGATGCATATTTTCTTCATTTTGATGTATATTTTCTTCATTTTGATACATATTTACTTCATTACGATCAATATTTTCTTCATTTCGATATATATTTACTTCATTTTGATGCATATTTACTTCATTACGATCAATATTTCCTTCATTTTGATGCTTATTTATATCATTTTGATGCATATTTACCTTATTAAGATCTACATTTCCTTCATTTCGAAACATATTTCTTTCATTTCGATAAATATTTACTTCATTTAGATGCATATTTACTTCGTTTCGATGCATATTTTTTTCATTTTGATTGATATTTACTTCATTTTGATGCATGTTTACTAAATTACGATCAATATTTTCTTCGTTTCGATACATTTTTACTTTATTTGATGGATATTTACTTCATTACGATCAACAATTCCATTGTTTCGATGTATATTTACTTCATTATGATGCATTTACCTCATTATGATCAACATTTCCTTCGTTTCGATGCATATTTCTTTTGTTTTGATTCATATTTTTCTTTATTTCGATGCATAATTACTTTATTTTGATGGATATTTACTTCATTACGATCAACATTTCCTTCGTTTTGATGCATATTTACTTCATTTTGATGCATATTTCCTTAATTTTGATGCATATTACTTCATAACGACCAATATTTCCTTCGTTTCGATGCATATTTACTTCATTTTGATGCATTTACCTCATTATAATCAACATTTCCTTCGTTTCGATGCATATTTCTTTTGTTTTGATGCACATTTACTTCATTTTGATGCTCATTTTCTTGTTTCGATGCATTTTTACTTCATTTTGATTCAAATTTTGATGCATTTTTCTTTCGTTTCAATTGATATTTACTTCATTTTGATGTATATTTCCTTTATTTTGATGCAGATTTACTTCATTACGTTCAACATTTCCTTCGTTTTGATGCATATTTTCTTCATTTTGATGCATATTTACTTCATTACGATCAATATTTTCTTCATTTCGATGTATATTTACTTCATTTTGATGCATATTTACTTCATTACGATCAACATTTCCTTCGTTTTGATGCTTATTTACATCATTTTGATGCATATTTACCTCATTAAGATCTACATTTCCTTCGTTTCGAAGCATATTTCTTTCATTTCGATAAATATTTACTTCATTTAGATGCATATTTACTTCATTGCGATCAATATTTCATTCGTTTCGATGCATATTTACTTCATTTTGTTGCATAATTACTTCATTCAGATCAACATTTTCATCGTTTCGATACATATTTACTTTATTTTGATGCATATTTACTTCACTATGATCAACATTTCCTTTGTTTCGTTGTATGATTCCTTCATTTTGATGCATATTTACTTCATTACGATCAACATTTCCTTCGATTCGATGCATATATCCATCATTTCGATGCATATTTCCTTCGTTTCGATGTATATAATTACTTCATTTTGATGCATATTTACTTAATTTCGATGGATATTTCTTTCATTTTGATGCATATTTACTTCATTACGATAAACATTTCCTTCGTTTCGATGCATATTTACTTCATTTTGATGCATATTTACCTCATTATGATCAACATTTCCTTTGTTTCGATGCATATTTCTTTCATTTTGATGCACATTTACTTCATTTTCATGCTCATTTTCTTATTTCGATGCATATATACTTCATTTTGATTCAATTTTGATGCATATTTACTTCGTTTCGATGCATATTTTCTTCGTTTTGATGCATATTTACTTCATTTTGATGCATGTTTACTAAATTACGATCAATATTTTCTTCATTTCGATGCATTTTTACTTTATTTGATGGATATTTACTTCATTATGATCAACATTTCCTTTGTTTCGATGTATATTTACTTCATTATGATGCATTTACCTCATTATGATCAACATTTCCTTCGTTTCGATGCATATTTCTTTTGTTTTGATTCATATTTTTATTCGTTTCGATGCATATTTACTTTATTTTGATGGATATTTACTTCATTACGATCAACATTTCCTTTGTTTTGATGCATATTTACTTCATTTCGAAGCATATTTCCTTAATTTTGATGCATATTTACTTCATAACGACCAATATTTCCTTCGTTTCGATGTATATTTACTTCATTTTGATACATTTACCTCATTATAATCAACATTTTCTTTGTTTCGATGCATATTTCTTTTGTTTTGATGCACATTTACTTCATTTTGATGCTCATTTTCTTGTTTCGATGCATTTTTACTTAATTTTGATTCAAATTTTGATGCATTTTTCTTTCGTTTCAATTGATATTTACTTCATTTTGATGTATATTTCCTTTATTTTGATGCAGATTTACTTCATTACGTTCAAGATTTCCTTTGTTTTGATGCATATTTTCTTCATTTTGATACATATTTACTTAATTACGATCAATATTTTCTTCATTTCGATGTATATTTACTTCATTTTGATGCATATTTACTTCATTACGATCAATATTTCATTCATTTTGATGCTTATTTACATCATTTTGATGCATATTTACCTTATTAAGATCTACATTTCCCTCATTTCCAAACGTATTTCTTTCATTTCGATAAATATTTACTTCATTTAGATGCATATTTACTTCATTGCGATCAATATTTCATTCGTTTCGATGCATATTTACTTCATTTTGTTGCATAATTACTTCATTCAGATCAACATTTTCATCGTTTCGATACATATTTACTTTATTTTGATGCATATTTACTTCACTATGATCAACATTTCCTTTGTTTCGTTGTATGATTCCTTCTTTTTGATGCATATTTACTTCATTACGATCAAAATTTCCTTCGATTCGATGCATATATCCATCATTTCGATGCATATTTCCTTCGTTTCGATGTATATAATTACTTCATTTTGATGCATATTTACTTAATTTCGATGGATATTTCTTTCATTTTGATGCATATTTACTTCATTACGATAAACATTTCCTTCGTTTCGATGCATATTTACTTCATTTTGATGCATATTTACCTCATTATGATCAACATTTCCTTTGTTTCGATGCATATTTCTTTCATATTGATGCACATTTACTTCATTTTCATGCTCATTTTCTTATTTCGATGCATATTTACTTCATTTTGATTCAATTTTGATGCATATTTACTTCGTTTCGATGCATATTTTCTTCGTTTTGATGCATATTTACTTCATTTTGATGCATGTTTACTAAATTACGATCAATATTTTCTTCATTTCGATGCATTTTTACTTTATTTGATGGATATTTACTTCATTATGATCAACATTTCCTTTGTTTCGATGTATATTTACTTCATTATGATGCATTTACCTCATTATGATCAACATTTCCTTCGTTTCGATGCATATTTCTTTTGTTTTGATTCATATTTTTATTCGTTTCGATGCATATTTACTTTATTTTGATGGATATTTACTTCATTACGATCAACATTTCCTTTGTTTTGATGCATATTTACTTCATTTCGAAGCATATTTCCTTAATTTTGATGCATATTTACTTCATAACGACCAATATTTCCTTCGTTTCGATGTATATTTACTTCATTTTGATACATTTACCTCATTATAATCAACATTTTCTTTGTTTCGATGCATATTTCTTTTGTTTTGATGCACATTTACTTCATTTTGATGCTCATTTTCTTGTTTCGATGCATTTTTACTTAATTTTGATTCAAATTTTGATGCATTTTTCTTTCGTTTCAATTGATATTTACTTCATTTTGATGTATATTTCCTTTATTTTGATGCAGATTTACTTCATTACGTTCAACATTTCCTTTGTTTTGATGCATATTTTCTTCATTTTGATACATATTTACTTAATTACGATCAATATTTTCTTCATTTCGATGTATATTTACTTCATTTTGATGCATATTTACTTCATTACGATCAATATTTCATTCATTTTGATGCTTATTTACATCATTTTGATGCATATTTACCTTATTAAGATCTACATTTCCCTCATTTCCAAACGTATTTCTTTCATTTCGATAAATATTTACTTCATTTAGATGCATATTTACTTCATTGCGATCAATATTTCATTCGTTTCGATGCATATTTACTTCATTTTGTTGCATAATTACTTCATTCAGATCAACATTTTCATCGTTTCGATACATATTTACTTTATTTTGATGCATATTTACTTCACTATGATCAACATTTCCTTTGTTTCGTTGTATGATTCCTTCTTTTTGATGCATATTTACTTCATTACGATCAAAATTTCCTTCGATTCGATGCATATATCCATCATTTCGATGCATATTTCCTTCGTTTCGATGTATATAATTACTTCATTTTGATGCATATTTACTTAATTTCGATGGATATTTCTTTCATTTTGATGCATATTTACTTCATTACGATAAACATTTCCTTCGTTTCGATGCATATTTACTTCATTTTGATGCATATTTACCTCATTATGATCAACATTTCCTTTGTTTCGATGCATATTTCTTTCATATTGATGCACATTTACTTCATTTTCATGCTCATTTTCTTATTTCGATGCATATTTACTTCATTTTGATTCAATTTTGATGCATATTTACTTCGTTTCGATGCATATTTTCTTCGTTTTGATGCATATTTACTTCATTTTGATGCATGTTTACTAAATTACGATCAATATTTTCTTCATTTCGATGCATTTTTACTTTATTTGATGGATATTTACTTCATTATGATCAACATTTCCTTTGTTTCGATGTATATTTACTTCATTATGATGCATTTACCTCATTATGATCAACATTTCCTTCGTTTCGATGCATATTTCTTTTGTTTTGATTCATATTTTTATTCGTTTCGATGCATATTTACTTTATTTTGATGGATATTTACTTCATTACGATCAACATTTCCTTTGTTTTGATGCATATTTACTTCATTTCGAAGCATATTTCCTTAATTTTCATGCATATTTACTTCATAACGACCAATATTTCCTTCGTTTCGATGTATATTTACTTCATTTTGATACATTTACCTCATTATAATCAACATTTCCTTTGTTTCGATGCATATTTCTTTTGTTTTGATGCACATTTACTTCATTTTGATGCTCATTTTCTTGTTTCGATGCATTTTTACTTCATTTTGATTCAAATTTTGATGCATTTTTCTTTCGTTTCAATTGATATTTACTTCATTTTGATGTATATTTCCTTTATTTTGATGCAGATTTACTTCATTACGTTCAACATTTCCTTTGTTTTGATGCATATTTTCTTCATTTTGATACATATTTACTTCATTACGATCAATATTTTCTTCATTTCGATGTATATTTACTTCATTTTGATGCATATTTACTTCATTACGATCAATATTTCATTCATTTTGATGCTTATTTACATCATTTTGATGCATATTTACCTTATTAAGATCTACATTTCCCTCATTTCCAAACGTATTTCTTTCATTTCGATAAATATTTACTTCATTTAGATGCATATTTACTTCATTGCGATCAATATTTCATTCGTTTCGATGCATATTTACTTCATTTTGTTGCATAATTACTTCATTCAGATCAACATTTTCATCGTTTCGATACATATTTACTTTATTTTGATGCATATTTACTTCACTATGATCAACATTTCCTTTGTTTCGTTGTATGATTCCTTCTTTTTGATGCATATTTACTTCATTACGATCAACATTTCCTTCGATTCGATGCATATATCCATCATTTCGATGCATATTTCCTTCGTTTCGATGTATATAATTACTTCATTTTGATGCATATTTACTTAATTTCGATGGATATTTCTTTCATTTTGATGCATATTTACTTCATTACGATAAACATTTCCTTCGTTTCGATGCATATTTACTTCATTTTGATGCATATTTACCTCATTATGATCAACATTTCCTTTGTTTCGATGCATATTTCTTTCATTTTGATGCACATTTACTTCATTTTCATGCTCATTTTCTCATTTCGATGCATATTTACTTCATTTTGATTCAATTTTGATGCATATTTACTTCGTTTTGATGCATATTTTCTTCGTTTCGATGCATATTTACTTCATTTTGATGCATGTTTACTAAATTACGATCAATATTTTCTTCATTTCGATGCATTTTTTCTTTATTTGATGGATATGTACTTCATTATGATCAACATTTCCTTTGTTTCGATGTATATTTACTTCATTATGATGCATTTACCTCATTATGATCAACATTTCTTTCGTTTCGATGCATATTTCTTTTGTTTTGATTCATATTTTTATTCGTTTCGATGCATATTTACTTTATTTTGATGGATATTTACTTCATTACGATCAACATTTCCTTTGTTTTGATGCATATTTACTTCATTTCGAAGCATATTTCCTTAATTTTGATGCATATTTACTTCATAACGACCAATATTTCCTTCGTTTTGATGTATATTTACTTCATTTTGATACATTTACCACATTATAATCAACATTTCCTTTGTTTCGATGCATATTTCTTTTGTTTTGATGCACATTTACTTCATTTTGATGCTAATTTTCTTGTTTCGATGCATTTTTACTTCATTTTGATTCAAATTTTGATGCATTTTTCTTTCGTTTCAATTGATATTTACTTCATTTTGATGTATATTTCCTTTATTTTGATGCAGATTTACTTCATTACGTTCAACATTTCCTTTGTTTTGATGCATATTTTCTTCATTTTGATACATATTTACTTCATTACGATCAATATTTTCTTCATTTCGATGTATATTTACTTCATTTTGATGCATATTTACTTCATTACGATCAATATTTCGTTCATTTTGATGCTTATTTACATCATTTTGATGCATATTTACCTTATTAAGATCTACATTTCCCTCATTTCCAAACGTATTTCTTTCATTTCGATAAATATTTACTTAATTTAGATGCATATTTACTTCATTGCGATCAATATTTCCTTCGTTTCGATGCATATTTACTTCGTTTTGTTGCATAATTACTTCATTCAGATCAACATTTTCATCATTTCGATACATATTTACTTTATTTTGATGCATATTTACTTCACTATGATCAACATTTCCTTTGTTTCATTGTATGTTTCCTTCATTCTGATGCATATTTATTTCATTACGATCAACATTTCCTTCGATTCGATGCATATATCTATCATTTCGATGCACATATCCTTCGTTTCGATGTATATAATTACTTCATTTTGATGCATATTTACTTAATTTCGATGCATATTTCCTTCATTTCGATGCATTTTTACTTCATTACTATCACGCCCTGACCCAAGAAAGAACGCGACAACCGCCACGTTAACTATAAATTTCACAGAATGGGTGCACTCCACTCCACAAAGTTTATAGAAAACGTAAGGCTTGCTATCAAGTACCTGTAGAGGTGAACAACTGATAACAATGGGTACAACCCGAGGACATCATCTCAAAAAGTATCAACAAGGATTTACAAAGGTACAAAATACAACGGTGTAACTTAGTTTAAAAAAAATATACATGAACGATATAACATCGCGAAGGTACAAAAAGAACATCAAGGGGGTCACCAAATATAAACTATACAATCTCGCCAATTAATCCGTCAATTTACATAAAAGAGAAAGTACCCAAAACACGGATTGGATGACGAGCAAACGATAGGAAAACCTCCAACCAAAACGATATCAACAGCCTGAAAAGGAAAGAATGATGGGGGTGAGCAAAACCACTAGCTCAGTGAGGTGATAAGCCGGTCACCCCGACCCTTATACGAAGCATGTATTCCCACGCGCGGTTCATAATATAAAATCCAACATTTCATCTCACAATAACTATTTCTCACTCAGTGTACATATTAATGAAAATAAAAACCTTAGTGCACATTTACGAATAACACAATTAGTTCAAACATGTTATCACATAAAAGATGCGTGGGTAGTCAATATCCTCCTCGAACTGAGCTCTCTGTCGAGAGACAGTCCAAGCCCGTCACCGTTACTCTAGATAAAATGCACATTAATATTCTTTCTCAACACGCCAAGTGCTAAAGTTCACAATTAAATATCGACATGAATACTTGAAATGATCAAACATATAAACATATATGACATGCATGTCCCACACCGGTGACGTTGACTGAGCTATAATAGACTGATCTATCTAACGATCACCCTCCAGAGTATCAGTATTTGACAAATGGACAGGTGCCCCGTTAGATATAACTCACCTGGGTTTGCCAATCCCGGGCAACTTGGTTGTCACTCTAACTCACCCGAACCGCGACAATTCGGGCTACTTAATCAATGTCGCTCCAACTCACCCGAACGGTGACTAATTCGGGCTACTTAACCTTGGTACCAGGCATACATATGCATGTGCATCATAAGATGAATAACGACTCAAGTTAGAGTCTTAATTGGCACACAAGAATAACTAGAAATCAATTCTCAAATAATTCACGATAAATGCTATCAGATATCGAGCTGGGAAGGCTCTTCAACATAAGTTAAAATCAATAATACTCATAAAATGGATAACAGGACTCTAACCAGAGCAGTCGAGCCAATCAGGCTCTTTACCACATAACACAATACCAAATAATTTTCTTATCAATTAACTAAAACTAAAATAAATGCACATATATCGAGGGTCCACACTTCCCACAAGAGAAGGCGTTCCCGAATTATCAACTCACAAGGAAGTGATTAACTCTCTTCGTAATCTGAAGTCGGTCCCTTGCCCTTCGTCGATGGTTCTTTACCTAGAAAGGAGATGAGCAATTAAAGACAAATTAAATTTAACTAACTATTAGCGGTAACATCCCTTTCATTGCTAAAAACAAATTCTAATTGAGTTCGAACGAGTCGATATTAAATAAAAATGGTATGTAACTCCTTAACATCAGTTCCCAATCCCACATAACTCGTTTCAATACATTAATTAAACGAAACGATAGAAAATAAGTTTGAATTCGACATAAAAATTCTGAAATTTTCCAGCTAGCGGCAGTTTACGAGAAAAATCATAACTAATTGTAGAATAATCGGATTGAGGTGTTTCCAGTGGCTACAAAAAGCTAAAGAGTTCAGCTACGTATAGAAATTAAGTTTGCAAACTTTCGAGGGTAATAGCTATGTCAAAATCAGTTCGAACAATCTGCGAATTACCCACATACCAAAAAGAAAAACATAACAAAATTACAAAACCATGGAAGAAGGAAGATTAATTCACACACCACTTACCTCAAAACAACTTAGAAACCACCTAGGATGAGGGTTGTAAGGGAGAATTTGATCAACATGGGTTTCTCCTCTTCACTCTCTTCTTTCCCCTCTTTTGCTTTTCTTCTCCCGTTCTTCTCTCTTTTTTTTTAACTTTAGCCTTAATAATTATATATATCAGGTCATTTAAATGAGCTGAAACTTTGGGCCACAAAATAAATAAATAAATAATTAAGTTTGGGCTTTCTAAAAAAAATCTAGTTGGACAAAGATAGGGCTGGCCTTTTGGGCCATAAAAATAAAGAAATAGGTTTTGGGCTTTCTAAAAAAAATCTAGTTGGGATAAGTTAGAGCTGGCCTTTTGGGCCATAAAAATAAATAAATAGGTTTTGGGCTTTCTAAAAAAAATCTAGTTGAGCTAAGATATTATAATTACGATAAATATTTTCTTCGTTTCGATGCATATTTACCTCATTATGATCAACATTTCCTTCGTTTCGATGCATATTTCTTTCGTTTTGATGCACATTTACTTCATTTTGATGCTCATTTTCTCGTTTCAATGCATATTTACTTCATTTTGATTCAAATTTTGATGCATATTTACTTCATTTCGATGCATATTTTCTTCGTTTTGATTTATATTTACTTCATTTTGATGTCTGTTTACTAAATTACGATCAATATTTTCTTCTTTTCGATGCATTTTTACTTTATTTTGATGGATATTTACTTCATTACGAACAATATTTTCTTTGTTTCGATGTATATTTACTTCATTATAATGCATTTACTTCATTACGATCAATATTTTCTTTGTTTCGATGCATATTTCTTTTGTTTTGATTCATATTTTTCTTCGTTTCGATGCATATTTACGTTATTTTGTTGGATATTTACTTCATTACGATCAACGTTTCCTTCGTTTTGATGCATATTTACTTCATTTCGATGCATATTTCCTTAATTTTGATACATATTTACTCATAACGACCAATATTTCCTTCGTTTCTATACATATTTACTTCATTTTGATGCATTTATCACATTATAATCAACATTTCCTTTGTTTCGATGCATATTTCTTTTGTTTTGATGCACATTTACTTCATTTTGATGCTCATTTTCTTGTTTCGATGCATATTTACTTCATTTTGATTCAAATTTTGATGCATTTTTCTTTAGTTTCAATTGATATTTACTTCATTTTGATGCATATTTCCTTCATTTTGATGCAGATTTACTTCATTACGTTCAACATTTCCTTTTTTTTGATGCATATTTTCTTTATTTTGATGCATATTTACTTCATTACGATCAATATTTTCTTCATTTCGATGTATATTTACTTCATTTTGCAGCATATTTACTTCATTACGATCAACATTTCCTTTGTTTTGATGCTTATTTACATCATTTTGATGCATATTTACCTTATTAAGATCTATATTTCCTTCATTTCGAAGCATATTTCTTTCATTTCGATAAATATTTACTTCAATTAGATGCATATTTACTTCATTGCGATCAACATTTTCTTCGTTTCGATGCATATTTACTTCATTTTGGTGCATAATTACTTCATTCAGATCAACATTTTCATCATTTCGATACATATTTACTTTATTTTGATGCATATTTACTTCACTATGATCAACATTTCCTTTGATTCGTTGTATGTTTCCTTCATTCTGATGCATATTTACTTCATTACTATCAATATTTCCTTCGATTCGATGCATATATCCATCATTTCGATGCACATTTCCTTTTGTTTCGATGTATATAATTACTTCATTTTGATGCATATTTACTTAATTTCGATGCATATTTCCTTCATTTTGATGCATATTTACTTCATTACGATAAATATTTCCTTCGTTTCGATGCATATTTACCTCATTATGATCAATATTTCCTTCGTTTCGATGCATATTTCTTTCGTTTTGATGCACATTTACTTCATTTTGATGCTCATTTTCTCGTTTCGATGCATATTTATGTCATTTTGATTCAAATTTTGATGCATATTTACTTCATTTCGATGCATATTTTCTTCGTTTCGATTGATATTTACTTCATTTTGTTGCATATTTACTAAATTACGATCAATATTTTCTTCGTTTCGATGCATTTTTACTTTATTTTGATGGATATTTACTTCATTACGATCAACATTTCCTTTGTTTCGATGTATATTTACTTCATTGTGATGCATTTACCTCATTATGATCAACATTTCCTTCGTTTCGATGCATATTTTTTTGTTTTGATTCATATTTTTCTTCGTTTCGATGCATATTTACTTTATTTTGATGGATATTTACTTCATTACGATCAACATTTCCTTCGTTTTGATGCATATTTACTTCATTTCGATGCATATTTCCTTAATTTTGATGCATATTTACTTCATAACGACCAATATTTCTTTCGTTTCGATGCATATTTACTTCATTTTGATGCATTTACCTCATTATAATCAGCATTTCCTTCGCTTAGATGCATATTTATTTTGTTTTGATGCACATTTACTTCATTTTGATGCTCATTTTCTTGTTTTGATGCATATTTACTTCATTTTGATTCAAATTTTGATGCATTTTTCTTTCGTTTCAATTGATATTTATTTTATTTTGATGTATATTTCCTTCATTTTGATGCAGATTTACTCCATTACGTTCAACATTTCATTCGTTTTATTGTATATTTTCTTCATTTTGATGCATATTTACTTCATTACGAATAATATTTCCTTCGTTTCGATACATATTTAATTCATTTTGATGTATATTTACTTCATTACGATCAATATTTCCTTCGTTTTTATGCTTATTTACATCATTTTGATGCATATTTACCTCATTAAGATCTACATTTCCTTCGTTTTGAAGCATATTTCTTTCATTTCGAAAAATATTTACTTCATTTAGATGCATATTTACTTCATTGCGATCAACATTTCCTTCGTTTCGATGCATATTTACTTCATTTTGTTGCATAATTACTTCTTTCAGATCAACATTTTCATCGTTTCAATACATATTTAATTTATTTTGATGCATATTTACTTCACTATGATCAACATTTCCTTTGTTTCGTTGTATATTTCCTTCATTCTGATGCATATTTACTTCATTACGATCAACATTACCTTCGATTCGATGCATATATCCATCATTTGGATACCTATTTCCCTCATTTCGATGTATATAATTATTTCATTTTGATGCATATTTACTTAATTTCGATGCATATTTCCTTCATTTTGATGCATGTTTACTTCATTACGATAAACATTTCCTTCGTTTCGATGCATATTTACTTCATTTTGACGCTCATTTTCTCGTTTCTATGCATATTTACATCATTTTGATTCAAATTTTTATGCATATATACTTCGTTTCGATGCATATTTTCTTCGTTTCGATTGATATTAACTTCATTTTGATGCGTATTTACTAAATTACGATCAATATTTTCTTCGTTTCGATGCATTTTTACTTTATTTTGAAGGATATTTACTTCATTACGATCAACATTTCCTTTGTTTCGATATATATTTACTTCATTATGATGCATTTACCTCATTATGATCAACATTTCCTTTGTTCCGATGTATATTTCTTTTGTTTTGATTCATATTTTTCTTTGTTTCGATGCATATTTACTTTATTTTGATGGATATTTACTTCATTACGATCAATATTTCCTTCGTTTTGATGCATATTTACTTCATTTCGATGCATATTTCCTTAATTTTGATACATATTTACTAAATAACGATCAATATTTCCTTCGTTTCGATGCATATTCACTTCATTTTGATGCATTTACCTCATTATAATCATCATTTCCTTCGTTTCGATGCATATTTCTTTTGTTTTGATGCACATTTACTTCATTTTGATGCACATTTTCTTGTTTCGTTGCATATTTACTTCATTTTGATTCAAATTTTGATGCATTTTTCTTTCGTTTCAATTGATATTTACTTCATTTTGATGCATATTTCCTTCATTTTGATGCAGATTTACTTCATTAAGTTCAACATTTCCTTTGTTTTGATGCATATTTTCTTCATTTTGATGCATATTTACTTAATTACGATCAATATTTTCTTCATTTCGACGTATATTTACTTCATTTTGATGCATATTTACTTCATTACGATCAACATTTCCTTCGTTTCGATGCATATTTACTTTATTTTGATGCATATTTACCTCATTACGATCAACATTTTCTTCATTTTGATGCATATTTCTTTTGTTTTGATGCACATTTACTTCATTTTGATGATCATTTTCTTGTTTCGATGCATATTTACTTCATTTTGATTCAAATTTTGATGCATTTTTCTTTCGTTTCAATTGATATTTACTTTATTTTGATGTATATTTCCTTCATTTTGATGCAGATTTACTCCATTACGTTCAACATTTCCTTCGTTTTAATGTATATTTTCTTCATTTTGATGCATATTTACTTCATTACGATCAATATTTCCTTCGTTTCGATACATATTTAATTCATTTTGATGTATATTTACTTCATTACGATCAATATTTCCTTCGTTTTGATGCTTATTTACATCATTTTGATGCATATTTACCTCATTAAGATCTACATTTTCTTCGTTTTGAAGCATATTTCTTTCATTTCGATAAATATTTACTTCATTTCGATGCATATTTACTTCATTTTGTTGCATAATTATTCACTTCGTTTTGATGCATATTTCCATCGTTTTGATGCATATTTACTTCATTGCGATCAACATTTCCTTCGATTCGATGCATATTTCCTTCATTTCGATGTATATTTCCTTCATTTCGAATCAGATTTACTTCATTACGTTCAACATTTCCTTTGTTTTGATGCATATTTTCTTCATTTTGATGCATATTTACTTCATTATGATCAATATTTTCTTCATTTCGATGTATATTTACTTCATTTTGATGCATATTTACTTCATTACGATCAACATTTCCTTCGTTTCGATGCATATTTACTTCATTTTGATGCATATTTACCTCATTACGATCAACATTTCCTTCGTTTCGATGCATATTTTTTGTTTTGATACACATTTACTTCATTTTGATGCTCATTTTCTTGTTTCGACGCATATTTACTTCATTTTGATTCAAATTTTGATGCATTTTTCTTTCGTTTCAATTGATATTTACCTTATTTTGATGCATATTTCCTGCATTTTGATGCAGATTTACTCCATTACGTTCAACATTTCCTTCGTTTTGATGTATATTTTCTTCATTTTGATGCATATTTACTTCATTACGATCAATATTTCCTTTGTTTCGATGTATATTTACTTCATTTTGATGCATATTTACTTCATTACGATCAACATTTCCTTCGTTTTGATGCTTATTTACTTCATTTTGATGCATATTTACTTCATTACGATAAACATTTTCTTCGTTTTGATGCTTATTTACATCATTTTGATGCATATTTACCTCATTAAGATCTACATTTCCTTCGTTTTGAAGAATATTTCTTTCATTTTGATAAATATTTACTTCATTTTGATGCATATTTACTTCATTACGATCAACATTTCCTTCCTTTCGATGCATATTTCCTTCATTTTGATGCAGATTTACTCCATTACACTCAACATTTCCTTCGTTTTGATGCATATTTTCTTCATTTTGATGCATATTTACTTCATTACGATCAATATTTCCTTGGTTTCGATGTATATTTACTTCATTTTGATGCATATTTACTTCATTACGATCAACATTTCCTTCGTTTTGATGCTTATTTACATCATTTTGATGCATATTTACCTCATTAAGATCTACATTTCCTTCGTTTCCAAGCATATTTCTTTCATTTCGATAAATATTTTCTTCATTTTGATGCATATTTACTTTATTACGATAAACATTTCCTTCGTTTCGATGCATATTTACTTCATTTTGATGCATATTTACCTCATTATGATCAACATTTCCTTCATTTCGATGCATATTTCTTTCGTTTTTATGCACATTTACTTCATTTTCATGCTCATTTTCTCGTTTCGATGAATATTTACTTCTTTTTTATTCAAATTTTTATGCATATTTACTTCGTTTCGATGCATATTTTCTTCGTTTCGATTGATATTAACTTTATTTTGATGCATACTAAATTACTATCAATATTTTCTTCGTTTTGATGCATTTTTACTTTATTTTGATGGATATTTACATCATTACAATCAATATTTCCTTTGTTTCGATGTATATTTACTTCTTTATGGTGCATTTACCTCATTATGATCAACATTTTCTTCGTTTCGATGCATATTTCTTTTGTTTTGATTCATATTTTTCTTCGTTTCGATGCATATTTACTTTATTTTGATGGATATTTACTTCATTACGATCAACATTTCTTTCGTTTTGATGCATATTTACTTCATTTCGATGCACATTTCCTTAATTTTGATGCATAATACTTCATAACGACCAATATTTCCTTCATCTCGATGCATATTTACTTCATTTTGATGCATTTACCTCATTATAATCAACATTTCCTTCGTTTCAATGCATATTTCTTTTGTTTTGATGCACATTTACTTCATTTTGATGCTCATTTTCTTGTTTCGATGCATATTTACTTCATTTTGATTCAAATTTTGATGCATTTTTCTTTCGTTTCAATTGATATTTTCTTCATTTTGATGCATATTTTCTTCATTTTGATGCAGATTTACTTCATTACGTTCAACATTTCCTTTGTTTTGATGCATATTTTCTTCATTTTGGTGCATATTTACTTCATTACGATCAATATTTTCGTCATTTCGATGTATATTTACTTCATTTTGATGCATATTTACTTCATTACGATCAACATTTCCTTCGTTTTGATGCTTATTTACATCATTTTGATGCATATTTACCTCATTAAGATCTACATTTCCTTCGTTTTGATGCATATTTCTTTCGTTTCGATGAAAATTTACTTCATTTTGATGCATATATACTTCATTGTGATCAACATTTCCTTCGTTTCGATGCATATTTACTTCATATTTTGCATAATTACTTCATTCAGATCAACATTTTCATCGTTTCCCAACATATTTACTTTATTTTGATGCATATTTACTTCACTACGATCAACGTTTCCTTTGTTTCGATGTATGTTTCATTCATTCTGATGCATATTTACTCCATTTCGATAAACATTTCCTTCGATTCGATGCATATATCCATCATTTCGATGCATATTTCCTTTGTTTCGATGTATATAATTACTTCATTTTTATGCATATTTACTTCATTTCGATGCATATTTTCTTAATTTTAATGCATATTTACTTCATTACGATCAACATTTCTTTCATTTCAATGCATATTTACTTCATTTTGATGCATGTTTACCTCATTATGATCAATATTTCTTTCGTTTCGATGCATATTTCTTTTGTTTTGATGCACATTTACTTCATTTTGATGCTCATTTTCTGGTTTCGATGCATATTTACTTCATTTTTATTCAAATTATGATGCATATTTACTTCGTTTCGATGCATATTTCCTTAATTTCGATTGATATTTACTTAATTTTGATGCATATTTACTAAATTACGATCAACATTTTCTTCTTTTCGATGCATATTTACTTTATTTTGATGGATATTTATTTCATTACGATCAACATTTCTTTCGTTTTGATGCATATTTACATCATTTCGATGCATATTTCCTTCATTTTGATGCATATTTACTTTATTACGACCAACATTTCCTTCGTTTCGATGCATATTTACTTCATTATGATGCATTTACCTCATTATGATCAATATTTCCTTTGTTTCGATGCATATTTCATTTGTTTTGATGGACATTTACTTCATTTTGATGCTCATTTTCTCGTTTCGATGCATATTTACCTTATTTTGATTCAAATTTTGATGCATAATTTCTTCATTTTGGTTGATATTTACTTCGTTTTGATGCATATTTACATCGTTTTGATGCATATTTACTTCATTGCGGTCAACATTTCCTTCGATTCGATGCATGTTTCCTTCATTTCGATGTATATTTCCTTCATTTTGATGCAGATTTACTTCATTATGTTTAGATTTTTCCTTTGTTTTGATCCATATTTTCTTCGTTTTGATGCATATTTACTTCATTACGATCAATATTTTCTTCATTTCGATGTATATTTACTTCATTTTGATGCATATTTACTTCATTATGATCAACATTTCCTTCGTTTTGATGCTTATTTACATCATTTTGATGCATATTTACCTCATTAAGATCTACATTTCCTTCGTTTCGAAGCATATTTCTTTCATTTCGATAAATATTTACTTCATTTAGATGCATATTTACTTCATTACGATCAACATTTCCTTCGTTTCGATGCATATTTACATCATTTTGATGCATATTTACCTCATTACGATCAACATTTCCTTCGTTTCGATGCATATTATTTTTGTTTTGATGCACATTTACTTCATTTTGATGCTCATTTTCTTGTTTCGATGCATATTTACTTCATTTTGATTCAAATTTTGATGCATTTTTCTTTCGTTTCAATTGATATTTACCTTATTTTGATGCATATTTCCTTCATTTTGATGCAGATTTACTCCATTACGTTCAACATTTCCTTCGTTTTGATGCATATTTTCTTCATTTTGATGCATATTTACTTCATTACGATCAATATTTCCTTCGTTTCGATGTATATTTACTTCATTTTGATGCATATTTACTTCATTCAGATCAACATTTTCATCTTTTCGATACATATTTACTTTATTTTGATGCATATTTACTTCACTATGATCAACATTTCCTTTGTTTCGTTGTATGTTTCCTTCATTCTGATGCATATTTACTTCATTACGATCAATATTTCCTTCATTTCGATCAATATTTCCATCATTTCGATGCATATTTCCTTCGTTTTGATGTATATAATTACTACATTTTGATGAATATTTACTTAATTTCGATGCATATTTTCTTCATTTTGATGCATATTTACTTCATTACGATAAACATTTCCTTCATTTCGATGTATATTTACTTCATTTTGATGCATATTACTTCATTACGATCAACATTTCCTTCGTTTTGATGCTTATTTACATCATTTTGATGCATATTTACCTCATTAAGATTTACATTTCCTTCGCTTTGAAGCATATTTCTTTCATTTCGATAAATATTTACTTCATTTTGATGCATATTTACTTCATTGCGATCAACATTTCTTTCGTTTTGATGCATATTTACTTCATTTTGTTGCATAATTACTTCATTCATATCAACATTTTCATCGTTTCGATACATATTTACTTAATTTTGATGCATATTTACTTCACTATGATCAACATTTCCTTTGTTTCGATGTATGTTTTCTTCATTCTGATGCATATTTACTTCATTACGATCAACATTTCCTTCGATTCGATGCATATATCAATCATTTCGATGCATATTTCATTCGTTTCGATGTATATAATTACTTCTTTTTGATGCATATTTACTTCATTTCGATGCATATTTTCTTCATTTTGATGCATATTTACTTCATTACGATCAACATTTCCTTCGTTTCAATGCATATTTACTTCATTTTGATGCATGTTTAACTCATTATGAACAACATTTCCTTTGTTTCGATGCAAATTTCTTTCGTTTTGATTCACATTTACTTCATTTTGATGCTCATTTTCTCCTTTCGATGAATATTTAATTCATTTTGATTCAAATTTTGACGCATATTTACTTCGTTTCAATGCGTATTTCCTTCGTTTCGATTGATATTTACTACATTTTGATGCATATTTACCAAATTATGATCAACATTTTCTTCATTTCGATGCATATTTGCATCGAAACGAAGGAAATGTTGATCGCAATTAAGTAAATATGCATCTAAATGAAGTAAATATTTATCGAAATGAAAGAAATATGCTTCGAAACGAAGGAAATGTAGATCTTAATGAGGTAAATATGCATCAAAATGATGTAAATAAGCATCAAAACGAAGGAAATGTTAATCGTAATAAAGTAAATATGCATCAAAATGAAGTAAATATACAACGAAATGAAGAAAATATTGATCGTAAAGAAGTAAATATGCATCAAAATGAAGAAAATATGCATCAAAACAAAGGAAATGTTGAACGCAATGAAGTAAATCTGCATCAAAATGAAGGAAATATGCATCAAAATGAAGTAAATATCAATTGAAACGAAAGAAAAATGCATCAAAATTTGAATCAAAATAAAATAAATATGCATCGAAACAAGAAAATAAGCATAAAAAAGAAGTAAATGTGCATCAAAACAAAAGAAATATGCATCGAAACGAAGGAAATATTGATTATAATGAGGTAAATGCATCAATATCAAGTAAATATGAATCGAAACGAAAGAAATATTGGTCGTTATGAAGTAAATATGCATCAAAATTAAGGAAATATACATCAAAATGAAGTAAATATGCATCAAAACGAAGGAAATATTGATCGTAATGAAGTAAATATCCATCAGAATAAAGTAAATATGCATAGAAACGAAGAAAAATATGAATCAAAACAAAAGAAATACGCATCGAAACAAAGGAAATGTTGATCGTAATGAAGTAAATATCCATCAAAATAAAGTAAAAATGCATCGAAACAAAGAATTTATTGATCGTAATTTAGTAAATATGCATCAAAATGAAGTAAATATCAATCGAAACGAAGAAAATATGCATCGAAACGAACTAAATATGAATCAAAATTTGATTCAAAATGAAGTAAATATCCATCGAAACGAGAAAATGGGCATGAAATTGAAGTAAATGTGCATCAAAACGAAAGAAATATGCATCGAAACGAAGGAAATGTTGATCATAATGAGGTAAATATGCATCAAAATTATGTAAATATGCATCGAAACGAAGGAAATGTTTATCGTAATAAAGTAAATATGCATCAAAATGAAGGAAATATGCATCGAAATTAAGTAAATATGCATCAAAATGAAGTAATTATATACATCGAAATGAAAGAAATATGCATCGAAATGATGGATATATGCATCGAATCGAATGAAATGTTGACCGTAATGAAGTAAATATGCATCAGAATGAAGGAAACATACAACGAAACAAAGGAAATGTTGATCATAGTGAAGAAAATATGCATCAAAATAAAGTAATATGTATCGAAACGATGAAAATGTTGATCTGAAAGAAGTAATTATGCAACAAAATGAAGTAAATATGCATCAAAACGAAGGAAATGTTGATCACAATGAAGTAAATATGCATCTAAATGAAGTAAATATTTATCGAAATGAAAGAAATATGTTTCGAAACGAAGGAAATGTAGATCTTAATGAGGTAAATATGCATTAAAATGATGTAAATAAGCATCAAAACGAAGGAAATGTTGATCGTAATGAAGTAAATATCTATCAAAATGAAGTAAATATACATCGAAACGAAAAAATATTAATCATAAAGAAGTAAATATGCATCAAAATGAAGAAAATATGCATCAAAATAAAGGAAATGTTGAACGTAATGAAGTAAATCTGCGTCAAAATGAAGGAAATATGCGTCAAAATGAAGTAAATATCAATTGAAACGAAAGAAAAATGCATCAAAATTTGAATCAAAATAAAGTAAATATGCATCGAAACAAGAAAATGAGCATCAAAAAGAGGTAAATATGCATCAAAACAAAAGAAATATGCATCGAAACGAAGGAAATGCTGACTATAATGAGGTAAATGCATCAAAATGAAGTAAATATGCATCGAAACGAAGGAAATATTGGTCTTTATGAAGTAAATATGCATCAAAATTAAGGAAATATGCATCGAAATGAAGTAAATATGCATCAAAATGAAGGAAATGTTGATCGTAATGAAGTAAATATCCATCAAAATAAAGTAAATATGCATCGAAACAAAGAAAATTATGAATCAAAACAAAAAAAATATGCATCGACACGAAGGAAATGTTGATCATAATGAGGTAAATGCATCATAATCAAGTAAATATACATCGAAACAAGGGAAATGTTGATCGTAATGAAGTAAATATCCATCAAAATAAAGTAAAAATGCATCGAAACGAAGAAAATATTGATCGTAATTTAGTAAATATGCATCAAAATGATGTAAATGTCAATCGAAACGAAGAAAATATGCATCGAAACGAAGTAAATATGCATCAAAATTTGAATCAAAATGAAGTAAATATGCATCGAAACGAGAAAATGAGCATCAAAATTAAGTAAATGTGCATCAAAACGAAAGAAATATGCATCAAAACGAAGGAAATGTTGATCATAATGAGGTAAATATGCATCAAAATGAAATAAATATGCATCGAAACGAAGGAAATATTTATCGAAATGAAAGAAATATGCTTCGTAACGAAGGAAATATAGATCTTAATGAGGTAAATATGCATCAAAATGATGTAAATAAGCATCAAAACGAAGGAAATGTTGATCGTAATGAAGTAAATATGCATCAAAATGAAGTAAATATACATCGAAATGAAGAAAATATTGATCGTAATGAAGTAAATATGCATCAAAATGAAGAAAATATGCATCAAAACAAAGGAAATGTTGAACGTAATGAAGTAAATCCGAATCAAAATGAAGGAAATATGCATCAAAATGAAGTAAATATCAATTGAAACGAAAGAAAAATGCATCAAAATTTGAATCAAAATAAAGTAAATATGCATCGAAAAAAGAAAATGAGCATCAAAATGAAGCAAATGTGCATCAAAACAAAAGAAATATGCATCGAAACGAAGGAAATATTGATTATAATGACGTAAATGCATCAAAATGAAGTAAATATGCATCGAAACGAAGCAAATATTGGTCGTTATGAAGTAAATATGCATCAAAATTAAGGAAATATGCATCGAAATGAAGTAAATATGCATCAAAATGAAGGAAATGTTGATCGTAATGAAGTAAATATCCATCAAAATAAAGTAAATATGCATCGAAACAAAAAAAATATTGAATCAAAACAAAAGAAATATTCATCGAAATGAAGGAAATGTTGATCATAATGAGGTAAATGCATCATAATGAAGTAAATATACATCGAAACAAGGGAAATGTTGGTCGTAATGAAGTAAATATCCATCAAAATAAAGTAAAAATGCATCGAAACGAAGAAAATATTCATCGTAATTTGGTAAATATGCATCAAAATGAAGTAAATATCAATCGAAACGAAGAAAATATGCATCGAAACGAAGTAAATATGCATCAAAATTTGAATCAAAATGAAGTAAATATACATCGAAACGAGAAAATGAGAATCAAAATGAAGTAAATGTGCATCAAAACGAAAGAAATATGCATCAAAACGAAGGAAATATTGATCATAATGAGATAAATATGCATCAAAATGAAATAAATATGCATCGAAACGATGGAAATGTTTATCGTAGTGAAGTAAATATGCATCAAAATGAATGAAATATGCATCGAAATTAAGTAAATATGCATAAAAATTAAGTAATTATATACATCGAAACGAAGGAAATATGCATCGAAATGATGGATATATGCATCGAATCGAAGGAAACATACAACGAAACAAAAGAAATGTTGATCATAGTGAAGTAAATATGCATCAAAATAAAGTAAATATGTATCGAAACGATGAAAATGTTGATCGCAATGAAGTAAATATGCATCTAAATGAAGTAAATATTTATCGAAATGAAAGAAATATTTTTCAAAACGAAGGAAATGTAGATCTTAATGAGGTAAATATGCATTAAAATGATGTAAATAAGCATCAAAACGAAGGAAATATTGATCGTAATGAAGTAAATATGCATCAAAATGAAATAAATATACATCAAAACGAAGAAAATATTAATCATAAAGAAGTAAATATGCATCAAAATGAAGAAAATATGCATCAAAATAAAGGAAATGATGAACATAATGAAGTAAATCTGCATCAAAATGAATGAAATATGCGTCAAAATGAAGTAAATATCAATTGAAACGAAAGAAAAATGCATCAAAATTTGAATCAAAATAAAGTAAATATGCATCGAAACAAGAAAATGAGCATCAAAAAGAAGTAAATGTGCATCAAAACAAAAGAAATATGCATCGAAACGAAGGAAATGTTGATTATAATTAGGTAAATGCATCAAAATGAAGTAAATATGCATCGAAACGAAGGAAATATTGGTCGTTATGAAGTAAATATGCATAAAAATTAAGGAAATATGCATCGAAATGAAGTAAATATGCATCAAAATGAAGGAAATGTTGATCGTAATGAAGTAAATATCCATCAAAATAAAGTAAATATGCATCGAAACAAAGAAAATTATGAATCAAAACAAAAGAAATATGCATCGAAACGAAGGAAATGTTGATCATAATGAGGTAAATGCATCATAATGAAGTAAATATACATCGAAACAAGGGAAATGTTGATCGTAATGAAGTAAATATCCATCAAAATAAAGTAAAAATGCATCGAAACGAAGAAAATATTGATCGTAATTTAGTAAATATGCATCAAAATGATGTAAATGTCAATCGAAACGAAGAAAATATGCATCAAACCGAAGTAAATATGCATCAAAATTTGAATCAAAATGAAATAAATATGCATCCAAACGATAAAATGAGCATCAAAATGATGTAAATGTGCATCAAAACGAAACAAATATGCATCGAAACGAAGGAAATGTTGATCATAATGAGGTAAATATTTATCAAAATGATGTAAATATACATCGAAATGAAGGAAATGTTTATCATAATGAAGTAAATATGCATCAAAATGACGAAAATATGCATCGAAATTAAGTAAATATGCATAAAAATTAAGTAATTATATACATCGAAACGAAGGAAATATGCATCGAAATGATGGATATATGCATCGAATCGAAGGAAACATACAACGAAACAAAGGAAATGTTGATCATAGTGAAGTAAATATGCTTCAAAATAAAGTAAATATGTATCGAAAAGATGAAAATGTTGATCTGAATGAAGTAATTATGCAACAAAATGAAGTAAATATGCATCGAAACGAAGGAAATGTTGATCGCAATGAAGTAAATATGCATCTAAATGAAGTAAATATTTATCGAAATGAAAGAAATATGCTTCGTAATGAAGAAAATATTGATCGTAATGAAGTAAATATGCATCAAAATGAAGAAAATATGTATCAAAACAAAGGAAATGTTGAACGTAATGAAGTAAATCTGCATCAAAATGAAGGAAATATGCATCAAAATGAAGTAAATATCAATTGAAACGAAAGAAAAATGCATCAAAATTCGAATCAAAATAAAGTAAATATGCATCGAAACAAGAAAATGAGCATCAAAATGAAGTAAATGTGCATCAAAACAAAAGAAATATGCATCGAAACGAAGGAAATGTTGATTATAATGAGGTAAATGCATCAAAATGAAGTAAATATGCATCGAAACGAAGGAAATATTGGTCGTTATGAAGTAAATATACATCAAAATTAAGAAAATATGCATCGAAATGAAGTAAATATGCATCAAAAAGAAGGAAATGATGATCGTAATGAAGTAAATATCCATCAAAATAAAGTAAATATGCATCAAAACAAAGAAAAATATGAATCAAAACAAAAGAAATATGCATCGAAACGAAGGAAATGTTGATCATAATGAGGTAAATGCATTATAATGAAGTAAATATATATCGAATCAAAGGAAATGTTGATCGTAATGAAGTAAATATCCATCAAAATAAAGTAAAAATGCATCGGAATGAAGAAAATATTGATCGTAATTTAGTAAATATTCATTAAAATGAAGTAAATATCAATCGAAACGAAGAAAATATGCATCGAAACGAAGTAAATATGCAGTAAAATTTGAATCAAAATGAAGTAAATATGCATCGAAACGAGAAAATGAGCATCAAAATTAAGTAAATGTGCATCAAAACGAAAGAAATATGCATTGATACGAAGGAAATGTTTATCATAATGAGGTAAATATGCATCAAAATGAAGTAAATATGCATCGAAACGAAGGAAATGTTTATCGTAATGAAGTAAATATGCATCAAAATGAAGGAAATATGCATCGAAATTAAGTTAATATGCATCAAAATGAAGTAATTATATACATCAAAACGAAGGAAATATGCATCGAAATGATGGATATATGCATCGAATCGAAGGAAGTGTTGATCGTAATGAAGTAAATATGCATCAGAATGAAGGAAACATACAACGAAACAAAGGAAATGTTGATCGTAGTGAAGAAAATATGCATCAAAATAAAGTAAATATGTATCGAAACGATGAAAATGTTGATCTGAAAGAAGTAATTATGCAACAAAATGAAGTAAATATGCATCGAAACGAAGGAAATGTTGATCGCAATGAAGTAAATATGCATCTAAATGAAGTAAATATTTATCGAAATGAAAGAAATATGCTTCTAAACGAAGGAAATGTAGATCTTAATGAGGTAAATATGCATTAAAATGATGTAAATAAGCATCAAAAAGAAGGAAATGTTGATCGTAATGAAGTAAATATGCATCAAAATTAAATAAATATACATCGAAATGAAGAAAATATTGATCATATAGAAGTTAATATGCATCAAAATGAAGAAAATATGCATCAAAACAAAGGAAATGTTGAACGTAATGAAGTAAATCTGCATCAAAATGAAGGAAATATGCATCAAAATGAAGTAAATATCAATTGAAACGAAAGAAAAATGCATCAAAATTTGAATCAAAATAAAGTAAATATGCATCGAAACAAGAAAATGAGCATCAAAAAGAAGTAAATGTGCATCAAAACAAAAGAAATACGCATCGAAACGAAGGAAATGTTGATTATAATGAGGTAAATGCATCTAAATGAAGTAAATATGCATCGAAACGAAAGAAATATTATTCGTTATGAAGTAAATATGCATCAAAATTAAGGAAATATACATCGAAATAAGTAAATATGCATCAAAACGAAGGAAATGTTGATCGTAATGAAGTAAATATCCATCAAAATGAAGGAAATATGCGTAGAAACGAAGAAAAATATGAATCAAAACAAAAGAAATACGCATCGAAACGAAGGAAATGTTGATTATCATAACGAGGTAAATGCATCATAATGAAGTAAATATACATCGAAACAAAGGAAATGTTGATCGTAATGAAGTAAATATCCATCAAAATAAAGTAAAAATGCATCGAAACGAAGAAAATATTGATCGTAATTTAGTAAATATGCATCAAAATGAAGTAAATATCAATCGAAACGAAGAAAAAATGCATCGAAACGAAGTAAATATGCATCAAAATTTGAATCAAAATGAAGAAAATATGCATCGAAACGAGAAAATGAGCATCAAAATGAAGTAAATGTGCATCAAAACGAAAGAAATATGCATCAAAACGAAGGAAATGTTGATCATAATGAGGTAAATATGCATCAAAATGAAATAAATATGCATCGAAACGAAGGAAATGTTTATCGTAGTAAAGTAAATATGCATCAAAATGAAGGAAATATGCATCGAAATTAAGTAAATATACATCAAAACGAAGAAATTATATACATCGAAACGAAGGAAATATACATCGAAATGAAGGATATATGCATCGAATCGAAGGAAATGTTGATCGTAATGAAGTAAATATGCATCAGAATGAAGGAAACATACAACGAAACAAAGGAAATGTTGATCATAGTGAAGTAAATATGCTTCAAAATAAAGTAAATATGTATCGAAAAGATGAAAATGTTGATCTGAATGAAGTAATTATGCAACAAAATGAAGTAAATATGCATCGAAACGAAGGAAATGTTGATCGCAACGAAGTAAATATGCATCTAAATGAAGTAAATATTTATCGAAATGAAAGAAATATGCTTCGTAACGAAGGAAATATAGATCTTAATGAGGTAAATATGCATCAAAATGATGTAAATAAACATCAAAACGAAGGAAATGTTGATCGTAATGAAGTAAATATGCATCAAAATGAAGTAAATATACATCAAAATGAAGAAAATATTGATCGTAATGAAGTAAATATGCATCAAAATGAAGAAAATATGTATCAAAACAAAGGAAATGTTGAACGTAATGAAGTAAATATGCATCAAAATGAAGGAAATATGCATCAAAATGAAGTAAATATCAATTGAAACGAAAGAAAAATGCATCAAAATTTGAATCAAAATAAAGTAAATATGCATCGAAACAAGAAAATGAGCATCAAAATGAAGTAAATGTGCATCAAAACAAAAGAAATATGCATCGAAACGAAGGAAATGTTGATTATAATGAGGTAAATGCATCAAAATGAAGTAAATATGCATCGAAACGAAGGAAATATTGGTCGTTATGAAGTAAATATACATCAAAATTAAGAAAATATGCATCGAAATGAAGTAAATATGCATCAAAAAGAAGGAAATGATGATCGTAATGAAGTAAATATCCATCAAAATAAAGTAAATATGCATCAAAACAAAGAAAAATATGAATCAAAACAAAAGAAATATGCATCGAAACGAAGGAAATGTTGATCATAATGAGGTAAATGCATTATAATGAAGTAAATATATATCGAATCAAAGGAAATGTTGATCGTAATGAAGTAAATATCCATCAAAATAAAGTAAAAATGCATCGGAATGAAGACAATATTGATCGTAATTTAGTAAATATTCATTAAAATGAAGTAAATATCAATCGAAACGAAGAAAATATGCATCGAAACGAAGTAAATATGCAGCAAAATTTGAATCAAAATGAAGTAAATATGCATCGAAACGAGAAAATGAGCATCAAAATTAAGTAAATGTGCATCAAAACGAAAGAAATATGCATTGATACGAAAGAAATGTTTATCATAATGAGGTAAATATGCATCAAAATGAAGTAAATATGCATCGAAACGAAGGAAATGTTTATCATAATGAAGTAAATATGCATCAAAATGAAGGAAAAATGCATCGAAATTAAGTTAATATGCATCAAAATGAAGTAATTATATACATCAAAACGAAGGAAATATGCATCGAAATGATGGATATATGCATCGAATCGAAGGAAGTGTTGATTGTAATGAAGTAAATATGCATCAGAATGAAGGAAACATACAACGAAACAAATGAAATGTTGATCGTAGTGAAGAAAATATGCATCAAAATAAAGTAAATATGTATCGAAACGATGAAAATGTTGATCTGAAAGAAGTAATTATGCAGCAAAATGAAGTAAATATGCATCGAAACGAAGGAAATGTTGATCGCAATGAAGTAAATATGCATCTAAATGAAGTAAATATTTATCGAAATGAAAGAAATATGCTTAGAAACGAAGGAAATGTAGATCTTAATGAGGTAAATATGCATTAAAATGATGTAAATAAGCATCAAAACGAAGGAAATGTTGATCGTAATGAAGTAAATATGCATCAAAATGAAATAAATATACATCGAAATGAAGAAAATATTGATCATAAAGAAGTAAATATGCATCAAAATGAAGAAAATATGCATCAAAACAAAGGATATGTTAAACGTAATGAAGTAAATCTGCATCAAAATGAAGGAAATATGCATCAAAATGAAGTAAATATCAATTGAAACGAAAGAAAAATGCATGAAAATTTGAATCAAAATAAAGTAAATATGCATTGAAACAAGAAAATGAGCATAAAAAAGAAGTAAATGTGCATCAAAACAAAAGAAATATGCATCAAAACTAAGGAAATGTTGATTATAATGAGGTAAATGCATCAAAATGAAGTAAATATGCATCGAAACGAAGAAAATATTGGTTGTTATGAAGTAAATATGCATCAAAATTAAGGAAATATGCATCGAAATGAAGTAAATATGCATCAAAATGAAGGAAATGTTGATCGTAATGAAGTAAATATCCATCAAAATAAAGTATATATGCATCGAAACAAAGAAAATTATGAATCAAAACTAAAGAAATATGCATCGAAACGAAGGAAATGTTGATCTAATGAGGTAAATGCATCATAATGAAGTAAATATACATCGAAACAAGGGAAATATTGATCGTAATGAAGTAAATATCCATCAAAATAAAGTAAAAATGCATCGAAACGAAGAAAATATTGATCGTAATTTAGTAAATATGCATTAAAATGAAGTAAATATCAATCGAAACGAAGAAAATATGTATCGAAACGAAGTAAATATGCATCAAAATTTGAATCAAAATGAAGTAAATATGCATCGAAACGAGAAAATGAGCATCAAAATGAAGTAAATGTGCATCAAAACGAAAGAATTATGCATCGAAATGAAAGAAATGTTGATCATAATGAGGTAAATATTTATCAAAATGAAGTAAATATACATCGATATGAAGGAAATGTTTATCGTAATGTAGTAAATATGCATCAAAATGAAGAAAATATGCATCGAAATTAAGTAAATATGCATCAAAATGAAGTAATTATATACATCGAAACGAAGGAAATATGCATCGAAATGATGGATATATGCATCGAATCGAAGGAAATATTGATCGTAATGAAGTAAATATGCATCAGAATGAAGGAAACATACAACGAAACAAAGGAAATGTTGATCGTAGTGAAGAAAATATGCATCAAAATAAAGTAAATATGTATCGAAACGATGAAAATGTTGATCTGAAAGAAGTAATTATGCAACAAAATGAAGTAAATATGCATCGAAACGAAGGAAATGTTGATCGCAATGAAGTAAATATGCATCTAAATGAAGTAAATATTTATCGAAATGAAAGAAATATGCTTCGAAACGAAGGAAATGTAGATCTTAATGAGGTAAATATGCATTAAAATGATGTAAATAAGCATCAAAAAGAAGGAAATGTTGATCGTAATGAAGTAAATATGCATCAAAATGAAATAAATATACATCGAAATGAAGAAAATATTGATCATATAGAAGTTAATATGCATCAAAATGAAGAAAATATGCATCAAAACAAAGGAAATGTTGAACGTAATGAAGTAAATCTGCATCAAAATGAAGGAAATATGCATCAAAATGAAGTAAATATCAATTGAAACGAAAGAAAAATGCATCAAAATTTGAATCAAAATAAAGTATATATGCATCGAAACAAGAAAATGAGCATCAAAAAGAAGTAAATGTGCATCAAAACAAAAGAAATACGCATCGAAACGAAGGAAATGTTGATTATAATGAGGTAAATGCATCTAAATGAAGTAAATATGCATCGAAACGAAAGAAATATTATTCGTTATGAAGTAAATATGCATCAAAATTAAGGAAATATACATCGAAATGAAGTAAATATGCATCAAAACGAAGGAAATGTTGATCGTAATGAAGTAAATATCCATTAAAATGAAGGAAATATGCGTAGAAACGAAGAAAAATATGAATCAAAACAAAAGAAATACGCATCGAAACGAAGGAAATGTTGATTATCATAACGAGGTAAATGCATCATAATGAAGTAAATATACATCGAAACAAAGGAAATGTTGATCGTAATGAAGTAAATATCCATCAAAATAAAGTAAAAATGCATCGAAACGAAGAAAATATTGATCGTAATTTAGTAAATATGCATCAAAATGAAGTAAATATCAATCGAAACGAAGAAAAAATGCATCGAAACGAAGTAAATATGCATCAAAATTTGAATCAAAATGAAGAAAATATGCATCGAAACGAGAAAATGAGCATCAAAATGAAGTAAATGTGCATCAAAACGAAAGAAATATGCATCAAAACGAAGGAAATGTTGATCATAATGAGGTAAATATGCATCAAAATGAAATAAATATGCATCGAAACGAAGGAAATGTTTATCGTAGTAAAGTAAATATGCATCAAAATGAAGGAAATATGAATCGAAATTAAGTAAATATACATCAAAACGAAGAAATTATATACATCGAAACGAAGGAAATATACATCGAAATGAAGGATATATGCATCGAATCGAAGGAAATGTTGATCGTAATGAAGTAAATATGCATCAGAATGAAGGAAACATACAACGAAGCAAAGGAAATGTTGATCATAGTGAAGTAAATATGCTTCAAAATAAAGTAAATATGTATCGAAAAGATGAAAATGTTGATCTGAATGAAGTAATTATGCAACAAAATGAAGTAAATATGCATCGAAACAAAGGAAATGTTGATCGCAATGAAGTAAATATGCATCTAAATGAAGTAAATATTTATCGAAATGAAAGAAATATGCTTCGTAACGAAGGAAATATAGATCTTAATGAGGTAAATATGCATCAAAATGATGTAAATAAACATCAAAACGAAGGAAATGTTGATCGTAATGAAGTAAATATGCATAAAAATGAAGTAAATATACATCAAAATGAAGAAAATATTGATCGTAATGAAGTAAATATGCATCAAAATGAAGAAAATATGTATCAAAACAAAGGAAATGTTGAACGTAATGAAGTAAATCTGCATCAAAATGAAGGAAATATGCATCAAAATGAAGTAAATATCAATTGAAACGAAAGAAAAATGCATCAAAATTTGAATCAAAATAAAGTAAATATGCATCGAAACAAGAAAATGAGCATCAAAATGAAGTAAATGTGCATCAAAACAAGAAATATGCATCGAAACGAAGGAAATGTTGATTATAATGAGGTAAATGCATCAAAATGAAGTAAATATGCATCAAAACGAAGGAAATATTGGTCGTTATGAAGTAAATATACATCAAAATTAAGGAAATATGCATCGAAATGAAGTAAATATGCATCAAAAAGAAGGAAATGTTGATCGTAATCAAGTAAATATCCATCAAAATAAAGTAAATATGCATCGAAACAAAGAAAAATATGAATCAAAACAAAAGAAATATGCATCGAAACGAAGAAAATGTTGATCATAATGAGGTAATTGCATTATAATGAAGTAAATATACATCGAATCAAAGGAAATGTTGATCGTAATGAAGTAAATATCCATCAAAATAAAGTAAAAATGCATCGGAATGAAGAAAATATTGAACGTAATTAAGTAAATATGCATTAAAATGAAGTAAATATCAATCAAAACGAAGAAAATATGCATCGAAACGAAGTAAATATGCAGCAAAATTTGAATCAAAATGAAGTAAATATGCATCGAAACGAGAAAATGAGCATCAAAATGAAGTAAATGTGCATCAAAATGAAAGAAATATGCATTGATACGAAGAAAATGTTGATCATAATGAGGTAAATATGCATCAAAATGAAGTAAATATGCATCGAAACGAAGGAAATGTTTATCATAATGAAGTAAATATGCATCAAAATGAAGGAAAAATGCATCGAAATTAAGTTAATATGCATCAAAATGAAGTAATTATATACATCAAAACGAAGGAAATATGCATCGAAATGATGGATATATGCATCGAATCGAAGGAAGTGTTGATTGTAATGAAGTAAATATGCATCAGAATGAAGGAAACATACAACGAAACAAATGAAATGTTGATCGTAGTGAAGAAAATATGCATCAAAATAAAGTAAATATGTATCGAAACGATGAAAATGTTGATCTGAAAGAAGTAATTATGCAACAAAATGAAGTAAATATGCATCGAAACGAAGGAAATGTTGATCGCAATGAAGTAAATATGCATCTAAATGAAGTAAATATTTATCGAAATGAAAGAAATATGCTTAGAAACGAAGGAAATGTACATCTTAATGAGGTAAATATGCATTAAAATGATGTAAATAAGCATCAAAACGAAGGAAATGTTGATCGTAATGAAGTAAATATGCATCAAAATGAAATAAATATACATCGAAATGAAGAAAATATTGATCATAAAGAAGTAAATATGCATCAAAATGAAGAAAATATGCATCAAAACAAAGGATATGTTAAACGTAATGAAGTAAATCTGCATCAAAATGAAGGAAATATGCATCAAAATGAAGTAAATATCAATTGAAACGAAAGAAAAATGCATCAAAATTTGAATCAAAATAAAGTAAATATGCATTGAAACAAGAAAATGAGCATAAAAAAGAAGTAAATGTGCATCAAAACAAAAGAAATATGCATCAAAACTAAGGAAATGTTGATTATAATGAGGTAAATGCATCAAAATGAAGTAAATATGCATCGAAACGAAGAAAATATTGGTTGTTATGAAGTAAATATGCATCAAAATTAAGGAAATATGCATCGAAATGAAGTAAATATGCATCAAAATGAAGGAAATGTTGATCGTAATGAAGTAAATATCCATCAAAATAAAGTATATATGCATCGAAACAAAGAAAATTATGAATCAAAACTAAAGAAATATGCATCGAAACGAAGGAAATGTTGATCTAATGAGGTAAATGCATCATAATGAAGTAAATATACATCGAAACAAGGGAAATATTGATCGTAATGAAGTAAATATCCATCAAAATAAAGTAAAAATGCATCGAAACGAAGAAAATATTGATCGTAATTTAGTAAATATGCATCAAAATGAAGTAAATATCAATCGAAACGAAGAAAATATGTATCGAAACGAAGTAAATATGCATCAAAATTTGAATCAAAATGAAGTAAATATGCATCGAAACGAGAAAATGAGCATCAAAATGAAGTAAATGTGCATCAAAACGAAAGAATTATGCATCGAAACGAAAGAAATGTTGATCATAATGAGGTAAATATTCATCAAAATGAAGTAAATATACATCGATATGAAGGAAATGTTTATCGTAATGAAGTAAATATGCATCAAAATGAAGAAAATATGCATCGAAATTAAGTAAATATGCATCAAAATGAAGTAATTATATACATCGAAACGAAGGAAATATGCATCGAAATGATGGATATATGCATCGAATCGAAGGAAATATTGATCGTAATGAAGTAAATATGCATCAGAATGAAGGAAACATACAACGAAACAAAGGAAATGTTGATCATAGTGAAGTAAATATGCTTCAAAATAAAGTAAATATGTATCG
The DNA here is from genome assembly GCA_023678885.1 of Pogostemon cablin. Lineage (NCBI taxonomy): Eukaryota > Viridiplantae > Streptophyta > Magnoliopsida > Lamiales > Lamiaceae > Pogostemon > Pogostemon cablin. Next base: position 63,975 of record JAHCLQ010000878.1, read on the forward strand.
AAAAGATGAAAATGTTGATCTGAATGAAGTAATTATGCAACAAAATGAAGTAAATATGCATCGAAACGAAGAAAATGTTGATCGCAATGAAGTAAATATGCATCTAAATGAAGTAAATATTTATCGAAATGAAAGAAATATGCTTCGAAACGAAGGAAATAGAGATCTTAATGAGGTAAATATGCATCAAAATGATGTAAATAAGCATCAAAACGAAGAAAATGTTGATCGTAATGAAGTAAATATGCATCAAAATGAAGTAAATATACATCGAAATGAAGAAAATATTGATCGTAATGAAGTAAATATGCATCAAAATGAAGAAAATATGCATCAAAACAAAGGAAATGTTGAACGTAATGAAGTAAATTTGAATCAAAATGAAGGAAATATGCATTAAAATGAAGTAAATATCAATTGAAATGAAAGAAAAATGCTTCAAAATTTGAATCAAAATAAAGTAAATATGCATCGAAAAAAGAAAATGAGCATCAAAATGAAGTAAATGTGCATCAAAACAAAAGAAATATGCATCGAAACGAATGAAATATTGATTATAATGAGGTAAATATGCATCAAAATTAAGGAAATATGCATCGAAATGAAGTAAATATGCATCAAAATGAAGGAAATTTTGATCGTAATGAAGTAAATATCCATCAAAATAAAGTAAATATGCATCGAAACAAAGAAAATTATGAATCAAAACAAAAGAAATATGCATCGAAGCGAAGGAAATGTAGATCATATTGAGGTAAATGCATCATAATGAAGTAAATATATATCGAAACAAGGGAAATGTTGATCGTAATGAAGTAAATATCCATCAAAATAAAAGTAAAAATGCATCGGAATGAAGAAAATATTGATCGTAATTTAGTAAATATGCATTAAAATGAAGTAAATATCAATCGAAACGAAGAAAATATGCATCGAAACGATGTAAATATGCAGCAAAATTTGAATCAAAATGAATTAAATATGCATCGAAACGAGAAAATGAGCATCAAAATGAAGTAAATGTGCATCAAAACGAAAGAAATATGCATTGATACGAAGGAAATGTTGATCATAATGAGGTAAATATGCATCAAAATGAAGTAAATATGCATCGAAACGAAGGAAATGTTTATCATAATGAAGTAAATATGGATCAAAATGAAGGAAATATGCATCGAAATTAAGTTAATATGCATCAAAATGAAGTAATTATATACATCAAAACAAAGGAAATATGCATCGAAATGATGGATATATGCATTGAATCGAAGAAAGTGTTGATTGTAATGAAGTAAATATGCATCAGAATGAAGGAAACATACAACGAAACAAAGGAAATTTTGATCGTAGTGAAGAAAATATGCATCAAAATAAAGTAAATATGTATCGAAACGATGAAAATGTTGATTTGAAAGAAGTAATTATGCAACAAAATGAAGTAAATATGCATCGAAAAGAAGGAAATGTTGATCGCAATGAAGTAAATATGCATCTAAATGAAGTAAATATTTATCGAAATGAAAGAAATATGCTTCGAAACGAAGGAAATGTAGATCTTAATGTGGTAAATATGCATTAAAATGATGTAAATAAGCATCAAAACGAAGGAAATGTTGATCGTAATGAAGTAAATATGCATCAAAATGAAATAAATATACATCGAAATGAAGAAAATATTGATCATAAAGAAGTAAATATGCATCAAAATGAAGAAAATATGCATCAAAACAAAGGAAATGTTGAACGTAATGAAGTAAATCTGCATCAAAATGAAGGAAATATGCATCAAAATGAAGTAAATATCAATTGAAAAGAAAGAAAAATGCTTCAAAATTTGAATCAAAATAAAGTAAATATGCATCGAAACAAGAAAATGAGCATAAAAAAGAAGTAAATGTGCATCAAAACAAAAGAAATATGCATAGAAACGAATGAGATGTTGATTATAATGAGATAAATGCATCAAAATGAAGTAAATATGCATCGAAACGAAGAAAATATTGGTTGTTATGAAGTAAATATGCATCAAAATTAAGGAAATATGCATCGAAATGAAGTAAATATGCATCAAAATGAAGGAAATGTTGATCGTAATGAAGTAAATATCCATCAAAATAAAGTAAATATGCATCGAAACAAAGAAAATTATGAATCAAAACAAAAGAAATATGCATCGAAACGAAGGAAATGTTGATCTAATGAGGTAAATGCATCATAATGAAGTAAATATACATCGAAACAAGGGAAATATTGATCGTAATGAAGTAAATATCCACCAAAATAAAGTAAAAATGCATCGAAACGAAGAAAATATTGATTGTGATTTAGTAAATATGCATCAAAATGAAGTAAATATCAATCGAAACGAAGAAAATATGTATCGAAACGAAGTAAATATGCATCAAAATTTGAATCAAAATGAAGTAAATATGCATCGAAACGAGAAAATGAGCATCAAAATGAAGTAAATGTGCATCAAAACGAAAGAAATATGCATCAAAACGAAGGAAATGTTGATCATAATGAGGTAATTGCATTATAATGAAGTAAATATACATCGAATCAAAGGAAATGTTGATCGTAATGAAGTAAATATCCATCAAAATAAAGTAAAAATGCATCGGAATGAAGAAAATATTGAACGTAATTAAGTAAATATGCATTAAAATGAAGTAAATATCAATCAAAACGAAGAAAATATGCATCGAAACGAAGTAAATATGCAGCAAAATTTGAATCAAAATGAAGTAAATATGCATCGAAACGAGAAAATGAGCATCAAAATGAAGTAAATGTGCATCAAAATGAAAGAAATATGCATTGATACGAAGAAAATGTTGATCATAATGAGGTAAATATGCATCAAAATGAAGTAAATATGCATCGAAACGAAGGAAATGTTTATCATAATGAAGTAAATATGCATCAAAATGAAGGAAAAATGCATCGAAATTAAGTTAATATGCATCAAAATGAAGTAATTATATACATCAAAACGAAGGAAATATGCATCGAAATGATGGATATATGCATCGAATCGAAGGAAGTGTTGATTGTAATGAAGTAAATATGCATCAGAATGAAGGAAACATACAACGAAACAAATGAAATGTTGATCGTAGTGAAGAAAATATGCATCAAAATAAAGTAAATATGTATCGAAACGATGAAAATGTTGATCTGAAAGAAGTAATTATGCAACAAAATGAAGTAAATATGCATCGAAACGAAGGAAATGTTGATCGCAATGAAGTAAATATGCATCTAAATGAAGTAAATATTTATCGAAATGAAAGAAATATGCTTAGAAACGAAGGAAATGTACATCTTAATGAGGTAAATATGCATTAAAATGATGTAAATAAGCATCAAAACGAAGGAAATGTTGATCGTAATGAAGTAAATATGCATCAAAATGAAATAAATATACATCGAAATGAAGAAAATATTGATCATAAAGAAGTAAATATGCATCAAAATGAAGAAAATATGCATCAAAACAAAGGATATGTTAAACGTAATGAAGTAAATCTGCATCAAAATGAAGGAAATATGCATCAAAATGAAGTAAATATCAATTGAAACGAAAGAAAAATGCATCAAAATTTGAATCAAAATAAAGTAAATATGCATTGAAACAAGAAAATGAGCATAAAAAAGAAGTAAATGTGCATCAAAACAAAAGAAATATGCATCAAAACTAAGGAAATGTTGATTATAATGAGGTAAATGCATCAAAATGAAGTAAATATGCATCGAAACGAAGAAAATATTGGTTGTTATGAAGTAAATATGCATCAAAATTAAGGAAATATGCATCGAAATGAAGTAAATATGCATCAAAATGAAGGAAATGTTGATCGTAATGAAGTAAATATCCATCAAAATAAAGTATATATGCATCGAAACAAAGAAAATTATGAATCAAAACTAAAGAAATATGCATCGAAACGAAGGAAATGTTGATCTAATGAGGTAAATGCATCATAATGAAGTAAATATACATCGAAACAAGGGAAATATTGATCGTAATGAAGTAAATATCCATCAAAATAAAGTAAAAATGCATCGAAACGAAGAAAATATTGATCGTAATTTAGTAAATATGCATCAAAATGAAGTAAATATCAATCGAAACGAAGAAAATATGTATCGAAACGAAGTAAATATGCATCAAAATTTGAATCAAAATGAAGTAAATATGCATCGAAACGAGAAAATGAGCATCAAAATGAAGTAAATGTGCATCAAAACGAAAGAATTATGCATCGAAACGAAAGAAATGTTGATCATAATGAGGTAAATATTCATCAAAATGAAGTAAATATACATCGATATGAAGGAAATGTTTATCGTAATGAAGTAAATATGCATCAAAATGAAGAAAATATGCATCGAAATTAAGTAAATATGCATCAAAATGAAGTAATTATATACATCGAAACGAAGGAAATATGCATCGAAATGATGGATATATGCATCGAATCGAAGGAAATATTGATCGTAATGAAGTAAATATGCATCAGAATGAAGGAAACATACAACGAAACAAAGGAAATGTTGATCATAGTGAAGTAAATATGCTTCAAAATAAAGTAAATATGTATCGAAAAGATGAAAATGTTGATCTGAATGAAGTAATTATGCAACAAAATGAAGTAAATATGCATCGAAACGAAGAAAATGTTGATCGCAATGAAGTAAATATGCATCTAAATGAAGTAAATATTTATCGAAATGAAAGAAATATGCTTCGAAACGAAGGAAATAGAGATCTTAATGAGGTAAATATGCATCAAAATGATGTAAATAAGCATCAAAACGAAGAAAATGTTGATCGTAATGAAGTAAATATGCATCAAAATGAAGTAAATATACATCGAAATGAAGAAAATATTGATCGTAATGAAGTAAATATGCATCAAAATGAAGAAAATATGCATCAAAACAAAGGAAATGTTGAACGTAATGAAGTAAATTTGAATCAAAATGAAGGAAATATGCATTAAAATGAAGTAAATATCAATTGAAATGAAAGAAAAATGCTTCAAAATTTGAATCAAAATAAAGTAAATATGCATCGAAAAAAGAAAATGAGCATCAAAATGAAGTAAATGTGCATCAAAACAAAAGAAATATGCATCGAAACGAATGAAATATTGATTATAATGAGGTAAATATGCATCAAAATTAAGGAAATATGCATCGAAATGAAGTAAATATGCATCAAAATGAAGGAAATTTTGATCGTAATGAAGTAAATATCCATCAAAATAAAGTAAATATGCATCGAAACAAAGAAAATTATGAATCAAAACAAAAGAAATATGCATCGAAGCGAAGGAAATGTAGATCATATTGAGGTAAATGCATCATAATGAAGTAAATATATATCGAAACAAGGGAAATGTTGATCGTAATGAAGTAAATATCCATCAAAATAAAAGTAAAAATGCATCGGAATGAAGAAAATATTGATCGTAATTTAGTAAATATGCATTAAAATGAAGTAAATATCAATCGAAACGAAGAAAATATGCATCGAAACGATGTAAATATGCAGCAAAATTTGAATCAAAATGAATTAAATATGCATCGAAACGAGAAAATGAGCATCAAAATGAAGTAAATGTGCATCAAAACGAAAGAAATATGCATTGATACGAAGGAAATGTTGATCATAATGAGGTAAATATGCATCAAAATGAAGTAAATATGCATCGAAACGAAGGAAATGTTTATCATAATGAAGTAAATATGGATCAAAATGAAGGAAATATGCATCGAAATTAAGTTAATATGCATCAAAATGAAGTAATTATATACATCAAAACAAAGGAAATATGCATCGAAATGATGGATATATGCATTGAATCGAAGAAAGTGTTGATTGTAATGAAGTAAATATGCATCAGAATGAAGGAAACATACAACGAAACAAAGGAAATTTTGATCGTAGTGAAGAAAATATGCATCAAAATAAAGTAAATATGTATCGAAACGATGAAAATGTTGATTTGAAAGAAGTAATTATGCAACAAAATGAAGTAAATATGCATCGAAAAGAAGGAAATGTTGATCGCAATGAAGTAAATATGCATCTAAATGAAGTAAATATTTATCGAAATGAAAGAAATATGCTTCGAAACGAAGGAAATGTAGATCTTAATGTGGTAAATATGCATTAAAATGATGTAAATAAGCATCAAAACGAAGGAAATGTTGATCGTAATGAAGTAAATATGCATCAAAATGAAATAAATATACATCGAAATGAAGAAAATATTGATCATAAAGAAGTAAATATGCATCAAAATGAAGAAAATATGCATCAAAACAAAGGAAATGTTGAACGTAATGAAGTAAATCTGCATCAAAATGAAGGAAATATGCATCAAAATGAAGTAAATATCAATTGAAAAGAAAGAAAAATGCTTCAAAATTTGAATCAAAATAAAGTAAATATGCATCGAAACAAGAAAATGAGCATAAAAAAGAAGTAAATGTGCATCAAAACAAAAGAAATATGCATAGAAACGAATGAGATGTTGATTATAATGAGATAAATGCATCAAAATGAAGTAAATATGCATCGAAACGAAGAAAATATTGGTTGTTATGAAGTAAATATGCATCAAAATTAAGGAAATATGCATCGAAATGAAGTAAATATGCATCAAAATGAAGGAAATGTTGATCGTAATGAAGTAAATATCCATCAAAATAAAGTAAATATGCATCGAAACAAAGAAAATTATGAATCAAAACAAAAGAAATATGCATCGAAACGAAGGAAATGTTGATCTAATGAGGTAAATGCATCATAATGAAGTAAATATACATCGAAACAAGGGAAATATTGATCGTAATGAAGTAAATATCCACCAAAATAAAGTAAAAATGCATCGAAACGAAGAAAATATTGATTGTGATTTAGTAAATATGCATCAAAATGAAGTAAATATCAATCGAAACGAAGAAAATATGTATCGAAACGAAGTAAATATGCATCAAAATTTGAATCAAAATGAAGTAAATATGCATCGAAACGAGAAAATGAGCATCAAAATGAAGTAAATGTGCATCAAAACGAAAGAAATATGCATCAAAACGAAGGAAATGTTGATCATAATGAGGTAAATATGCATCAAAATGAAATAAATATGCATCGAAACGAAGGAAATATTTATCGTAGTGAAGTAAATATGCATCAAAATGAAGGAAATATGCATCTAAATTAAGTAAATATGCATCAAAATGAAGTAATTATATACATCGAAACGAAGGAAATATGCATCGAAATGATGGATATATGCATCAAATCAAAGGAAATGTTGATCATAATTAAGTAAATATGCATCAGAATGAAGGAAACATACAACGAAACAAAGGAAATGTTGATCGTAGTGAAGAAAATATGCATCAAAATAAAGTAAATATGTATCGAAACGATGAAAATGTTGATCTGAAAGAAGTAATTATGCAACAAAATGAAGTAAATATGCATCGAAACGAAGGAAATGTTGATCGCAATGGAGTAAATATGCATCTAAATGAAGTAAATATTTATCGAAATGAAAGAAATATGCTTAGAAACGAAGGAAATGTAGATCTTAATGAGGTAAATATGCATTAAAATGATGTAAATAAGCATCAAAACGAAGGAAATGTTGATCGTAATGAAGTAAATATGCATCAAAATGAAGTAAATATACATCGAAATGAATAAAATATTGATCGTAATGAAGTAAATATGCATCAAAATGAAGAAAATATGCATCAAAACAAAGGAAATGTTGAACGTAATGAAGTAAATCTGCATCAAAATGAAGGAAATATGCATCAAAATGAAGTAAATATCAATTGAAACGAAAGAAAAATGCATCAAAATTTGAATCAAAATGAAGTAAATATGCATCGAAACAAGAAAATGAGCATCAAAATGAAGTAAATGTGCATCAAAACAAAAGAAATATGCATCGAAATGAAGGAAATGTTGATTATAATGAGGTAAATGCATTAAAATGAAGTAAATATGCATCGAAACGAAGGAAATATTGGTCGTTATGAAGTAAATATACATCAAAATTGAGGAAATATGCATCGAAATGAAGTAAATATGCATAAAAAAGAAGGAAATGTTGATCGTAATGAGTAAATATCCATCAAAATAAAGTAAATATGCATCGAAACAAAGAAAAATGTGAATCAAAACAAAAGAAATATGCATCGAAACGAAGGAAATGTTGATCATAATGAGGTAAATGCATTATAATGAAGTAAATATACATCGAATCAAAGGAAATGTTTATCGTAATGAAGTAAATATCCATCAAAATAAAGTAAAAATGCATCGAAATGAAGAAAATATTGATCGTAATTTAGTAAATATGCATCAAAATGAAGTAAATATCAATCGAAACGAAGTAAATATGCAGCAAAATTTGAATCAAAATGAAGTAAATATGCAAAACGAAAGAAATATGCATCGAAACGAAGGAAATGTTGATCATAATGAGGTAAATATCCATCAAAATGAAGTAAATATGCATCTAAACAAAGGAAATGTTTATCGTAATGAAGTAAATATGCATCAAAATGAAGGAAATATTCATCGAAATTAAGTAAATATGCATCAAAATGAAGTAAATATCAATCGAAACGAAGAAAATATGTATCGAAATGAAGTAAATATGCATCAAAATTTGAATCAAAATGAAGTAAATATGCATCGAAACGAGAAAATGAGCATCAAAATGAAGTAAATGTGCATCAAAACGAAAGAATTATGCATCGAAACGAAAGAAATGTTGATCATAATGAGGTAAATATTCATCAAAATGAAGTAAATATACATCGAAATGAAGGAAATGTTTATCGTAATGAAGTAAATATGCATCAAAATGAAGAAAATATGCATCAAAATTAAGTAAATATGCATCAAAATGAAGTAATTACATACATCGAAACGAAGGAAATATGCATCGAAATGATGGATATATGCATCGAATCGAAGGAAATATTGATCTTAATGAAGTAAATATGCATCAGAATGAAGGAAACATACAACGAAACAATGGAAATGTTGATCATAGTGAAGTAAATATGCTTCAAAATAAAGTAAATATGTATCGAAAAGATGAAAATGTTGATCTGAATGAAGTAATTATGCAACAAAATGAAGTAAATATGCATCGAGACGAAGGAAATGTTGATCGCAATGAAGTAAATATGCATCTAAATGAAGTAAATATTTATCGAAATGAAAGAAATATGCTTCGAAACCAAGGAAATATAGATCTTAATGAGGTAAATATGCATCAAAATGATGTAAATAAGCATCAAAACGAAGAAAATGTTGATCGTAATGAAGTAAATATGCATCAAAATGAAGTAAATATACATCGAAATGAAGAAAATATTGATCGTAATGAAGTAAATATGCATCAAAATGAAGAAAATATGCATCAAAACAAAGGAAATGTTGAACGTAATGAAGTAAATCTGAATCAAAATGAAGGAAATATGCATTAAAATGAAGTAAATATCAATTGAAACGAAAGAAAAATGCATCAAAATTTGAATCAAAATAAAGTAAATATGCATCGAAAAAAGAAAATGAGCATCAAAATAAAGTAAATGTGCATCAAAACAAAAGAAATATGCATCGAAACGAAGGAAATATTGATTATAATGAGGTAAATATGCATCAAAATTAAGGAAATATGCATCGAAATGAAGTAAATATGCATCATAATGAAGGAAATGTTGATCGTAATGAAGTAAATATCCATCAAAATAAAGTAAATATGCATCGAAACAAAGAAAATTATGAATCAAAACAAAAGAAATATGCATCGAAGCAAAGGAAATGTAGATCATAATAAGGTAAATGCATCATAATGAAGTAAATATACATCGAAACAAGGGAAATGTTGATCGTAATTAAGTAAATATCCATCAAAATAAAAGTAAAAATGCATCGGAATGAGGAAAATATTGATCGTAATTTAGTAAATATGCATTAAAATGAAGTAAATATCAATCGAAACGAAGAAAATATGCATCGAAACGATGTAAATATGCAGCAAAATTTGAATCAAAATGAATTAGATATGCATCGAAACGAGAAAATGAGCATCAAAATGAAGTAAATGTGCATCAAAACGAAAGAAATAGGCATTGATACGAAGGAAATGTTGATCATAATGAGGTAAATATGCATCAAAATGAAGTAAATATGCATCGAAACGAAGGAAATGTTTATCATAATGAAGTAAATATGGATCAAAATGAAGGAAATATGCATCTTAATTAAGTTAATATGCATCAAAATGAAGTAATTATATACATCAAAACAAAGGAAATATGCATCGAAATGATGGATATATGCATTGAATCGAAGAAAGTGTTGATCGTAATGAAGTAAATATGCATCAGAATGAAGGAAACATACAACGAAACAAAGGAAATGTTGATCGTAGTGAAGAAAATATGCATCAAAATAAAGTAAATATGTATCGAAACGATGAAAATGTTGATCTGAAAGAAGTAATTATGCAACAAAATGAAGTAAATATGCATCGAAAAGAAGGAAATGTTGATCGCAATGAAGTAAATATGCATCTAAATGAAGTAAATATTTGTCGAAATGAAAGAAATATTCTTCGAAACGAAGGAAATGAAGATCTTAATGAGGTAAATATGCATTAAAATGATGTAAATAAGCATCAAAACGAAGGAAATGTTGATCGTAATGAAGTAAATATGCATAAAAATGAAATAAATATACATCGAAATGAAGAAAATATTGATCATAAAGAAGTAAATATGCATCAAAATGAAGAAAATATGCATCAAAACAAAGGAAATGTTGAACGTAATGAAGTAAATCTGCATCAAAATGAAGGAAATATGCATCAAAATGAAGTAAATATCAATTGAAAAGAAAGAAAAATGCATCAAAATTTGAATCAAAATAAAGTAAATATGCATCGAAACAAGAAAATGAGCATAAAAAAGAAGTAAATGTGCATCAAAACAAAATAAATATGCATCGAAACGAAGGAAATGTTGATTATAATGAGATAAATGCATCAAAATGAAGTAAATATGCATCGAAATGAAGAAAATATTGGTTGTTATGAAGTAAATATGCATCAAAATTAAGGAAATATGCATCGAAATGAAGTAAATATGCATCAAAATGAAGGAAATGTTGATCGTAATGAAGTAAATATCCATCAAAATAAAGTAAATATGCATCGAAACAAAGAAAATTATGAATCAAAACAAAAGAAATATGCATCGAAACGAAGGGAATGTTGATCTAATGAGGTAAATGCATCATAATGAAGTAAATATACATCGAAACAAGGGAAATATTGATCGTAATGAAGTAAATATCCACCAAAATAAAGTAAAAATGCATCGAAACGAAGAAAATATTGATTGTAATTTAGTAAATATGCTTCAAAATGAAGTAAATATCAATCGAAACGAAGAAAATATGTATCGAAACGAAGTAAATATGCATCAAAATTTGAATCAAAATGAAGTAAATATGCATCGAAACAAGAAAATGAGCATCAAAATGAAGTAAATGTGCATCAAAACGAAAGAAATATGCATCAAAACGAAGGAAATGTTGATCATAATGAGGTAAATATGCATCAAAATGAAATAAATATGCATCGAAATGAAGGAAATATGCATCTAAATTAAGTAAATATGCATCAAAATGAAGTAATTATATACATCGAAATGAAGGAAATATGCATCGAAATGATGGATATATGCATCAAATCAAAGGAAATGTTGATCATAATTAAGTAAATATGCATCAGAATGAAGGAAACATACAACGAAACAAAGGAAATGTTGATCATGGTGAAGTAAATATGCATCAAAATAAAGTAAATATGTATCGAAACGATGAAAATGTTGATCTGAATGAAGTAATTATGCAACAAAATGAAGTAAATATGTATCGAAACGAAGGAAATGTTGATCGAAATGAAGTAAATATGCATCTAAATGAAGTAAATATTTATCTAAATGAAAGAAATATGCTTCGAAACGAAGGAAATGTAGATCTTAATGAGGTAAATATGCATCAAAATGATGTAAATAAGCATCAAAACGAAGGAAATGTTGATCGTAATGAAGTAAATATGCATCAAAATGAAGTAAATATACATCGAAATGAAGAAAATATTGATCGTAATGAAGTAAATATGCATCAAAATGAAGAAAATATGCATCAAAACAAAGGAAATGTTGAACGTAATGAAGTAAATCTGCATCAAAATGAAGGAAATATGCATCAAAATGAAGTAAATATCAATTGAAACGAAAGAAAAATGCATCAAAATTTGAATCAAAATGAAGTAAATATGCATCGAAACAAGAAAATGAGTATCAAAATGAAGTAAATATGCATCAAAACAAAAGAAATATGCATCGAAATGAAGGAAATGTTGATTATAATGAGGTAAATGCATTAAAATGAAGTAAATATGCATCGAAACGAAGGAAATATTGGTCGTTATGAAGTAAATATACATCAAAATTAAGGAAATATACATCGAAATGAAGTAAATATGCATAAAAAAGAAGGAAATGTTGATCGTAATGAAGTAAATATCCATCAAAATAAAGTAAATATGCATCGAAACAAAGAAAAATGTGAATCAAAACAAAAGAAATATGCATCGAAACTAAGGAAATGTTGATCATAATGAGGTAAATGCATTATAATGAAGTAAATATACATCGAATCAAAGGAAATGTTGATCGTAATGAAGTAAATATCCATCAAAATAAAGTAAAAATGCATCGAAATGAAGAAAATATTGATCGTAATTTAGTAAATATGCATCAAAATGAAGTAAATATCAATCGAAACGAAGTAAATATGCAGCAAAATTTGAATCAAAATGAAGTAAATATGCAAAACGAAAGAAATATGCATCGAAACGAAGGAAATGTTGATCATAATGAGGTAAATATCCATCAAAATGAAGTAAATATGCATCTAAACGAAGGAAATGTTTATCGTAATGAAGTAAATATGCATCAAAATGAAGGAAATATTCATCGAAATTAAGTAAATATGCATCAAAATGAAGTAATTATATACATCGAAACGAAGGAAATATGCATCGAAATGATGGATATATACATCGAATCGAAGGAAATGTTGATCGTAATGAAGTAAATATGAATCAGAATGAAGGAAACATACAACGAAACAAAGGAAATGTTGATCGTAGTGAAGTAAATATGCATCAAAATAAAGTAAATATGTATCGAAACGATGAAAATGTTGATCTGAAAGAAGTAATTATGCAACAAATTGAAGTAAATATGCATCGAAACGAAGGAAATGTTGATCGCAATGAAGTAAATATGCATCTAAATGAAGTAAATATTTATCGAAATGAAAGAAATATGCTTCGAAACGAAGGAAATGTAGATCTTAATGAGGTAAATATGCATTGAAATGATGTAAATAAGCATCAAAACGAAGGAAATGTTGATCGTAATGAAGTAAATAAGCATCAAAATGAAGTTAATATACCTCGAAACGAAGGAAATATTGATCGTAATGAAGTAAATATGCATCAAAACAAAGGAAATGTTGAACGTTATGAAGTAAATCTGCATCAAAATGAAGGAAATATTCATCAAAATGAATTAAATATCAATTGAAACGAAAGAAAAATGCATCAAAATTTGAATCAAAATAAAGTAAATATGCATCGAAACAAGAAAATGAGCATAAAAAAGAAGTAAATGTGCATCAAAACAAAAGAAATATGCATCGAAACGAAGGAAATGTTGATTATAATGAGGTAAATGCATCAAAATGAAGTAAATATGCATCGAAACGAAAGAAATATTATTCGTTATGAAGTAAATACGCATCAAAATTAAGGAAATATACATCGAAATGAAGTAAATATGCATCAAAACGAAGGAAATGTTGATCGTGATGAAGTAAATATCCATCAAAATGAAGGAAATATGCATAGAAATGAAGAAAAATATTAATCAAAATAAAAGAAATACGCATCGAAACGAAGGAAATGTTGATGATCATAATGAGGTAAATGCATCATAATGAAGTAAATATACATCGAAACAAAGAAAATGTTGATCGTAATGAAGTAAATATCCATCAAAATAAAGTAAAAATGCATCGAAACGAAGAAATATTGATTGTAATTTAGTAAGTATGCATCAAAATGAAGTAAATATCAATCGAAACGAAGAAAATATGCATCGAAACGAACTAAATATGCATCAAAATTTGATTCAAAATGAAGTAAATATCCATCGAAGAGAGAAAATGAGCATCAAAATGAAGTAAATGTGCATCAAAACGAAAGAAATATGCATCAAAACGAAGGAAATATTGATCATAATGAGGTAAATATGCATCAAAATGAAATAAATATGCATCGAAACGAAGAAAATGTTTATCGTAATGAAGTAAATATGCATCAAAATGAAGGAAATATGCATCGAAATTAAGTAAATATGCATCAAAATGAAGTAATTATATACATCGAAACGAAGGAAATATGCATCGAAATGATGGATATATGCATCGAATCGAAGGAAATGTTGATCATAATGAAGTAAATATGCATCAGAATGAAGGAAACATACAACGAAACAAAGGAAATGTTGATCGTAGTGAAGTAAATATGCATCAAAATAAAGTAAATATGTATCGAAACGATGAAAATTGTTGATCTAATGAAGTAATTATGCAACAAAATGAAGTAAATATGCATCGAAACGAAGGAAATGTTGATCGAAATGAAGTAAATATGCATCTAAATGAAGTTAAATATTTATCGAAATGAAAGAAATATGCTTCGAAAACGAAGGAAATGTAGATCTTAATGAGGTAAATATGCATCAAAATGATGTAATAAGCATCAAA
>JAHCLQ010000879.1:0-68518 GCA_023678885.1 Pogostemon cablin
AATTAAGTTAATATGCATCAAAATGAAGTAATTATATACATCAAAACAAAGGAAATATGCATCGAAATGATGGATATATGCATTGAATCGAAGAAAGTGTTGATCGTAATGAAGTAAATATGCATCAGAATGAAGGAAACATACAACGAAACAAAGGAAATGTTGATCGTAGTGAAGAAAATATGCATCAAAATAAAGTAAATATGTATCGAAACGATGAAAATGTTGATCTGAAAGAAGTAATTATGCAACAAAATGAAGTAAATATGCATCGAAAAGAAGGAAATGTTGATCGCAATGAAGTAAATATGCATCTAAATGAAGTAAATATTTGTCGAAATGAAAGAAATATTCTTCGAAACGAAGGAAATGAAGATCTTAATGAGGTAAATATGCATTAAAATGATGTAAATAAGCATCAAAACGAAGGAAATGTTGATCGTAATGAAGTAAATATGCATAAAAATGAAATAAATATACATCGAAATGAAGAAAATATTGATCATAAAGAAGTAAATATGCATCAAAATGAAGAAAATATGCATCAAAACAAAGGAAATGTTGAACGTAATGAAGTAAATCTGCATCAAAATGAAGGAAATATGCATCAAAATGAAGTAAATATCAATTGAAAAGAAAGAAAAATGCATCAAAATTTGAATCAAAATAAAGTAAATATGCATCGAAACAAGAAAATGAGCATAAAAAAGAAGTAAATGTGCATCAAAACAAAATAAATATGCATCGAAACGAAGGAAATGTTGATTATAATGAGATAAATGCATCAAAATGAAGTAAATATGCATCGAAATGAAGAAAATATTGGTTGTTATGAAGTAAATATGCATCAAAATTAAGGAAATATGCATCGAAATGAAGTAAATATGCATCAAAATGAAGGAAATGTTGATCGTAATGAAGTAAATATCCATCAAAATAAAGTAAATATGCATCGAAACAAAGAAAATTATGAATCAAAACAAAAGAAATATGCATCGAAACGAAGGGAATGTTGATCTAATGAGGTAAATGCATCATAATGAAGTAAATATACATCGAAACAAGGGAAATATTGATCGTAATGAAGTAAATATCCACCAAAATAAAGTAAAAATGCATCGAAACGAAGAAAATATTGATTGTAATTTAGTAAATATGCTTCAAAATGAAGTAAATATCAATCGAAACGAAGAAAATATGTATCGAAACGAAGTAAATATGCATCAAAATTTGAATCAAAATGAAGTAAATATGCATCGAAACAAGAAAATGAGCATCAAAATGAAGTAAATGTGCATCAAAACGAAAGAAATATGCATCAAAACGAAGGAAATGTTGATCATAATGAGGTAAATATGCATCAAAATGAAATAAATATGCATCGAAATGAAGGAAATATGCATCTAAATTAAGTAAATATGCATCAAAATGAAGTAATTATATACATCGAAATGAAGGAAATATGCATCGAAATGATGGATATATGCATCAAATCAAAGGAAATGTTGATCATAATTAAGTAAATATGCATCAGAATGAAGGAAACATACAACGAAACAAAGGAAATGTTGATCATGGTGAAGTAAATATGCATCAAAATAAAGTAAATATGTATCGAAACGATGAAAATGTTGATCTGAATGAAGTAATTATGCAACAAAATGAAGTAAATATGTATCGAAACGAAGGAAATGTTGATCGAAATGAAGTAAATATGCATCTAAATGAAGTAAATATTTATCTAAATGAAAGAAATATGCTTCGAAACGAAGGAAATGTAGATCTTAATGAGGTAAATATGCATCAAAATGATGTAAATAAGCATCAAAACGAAGGAAATGTTGATCGTAATGAAGTAAATATGCATCAAAATGAAGTAAATATACATCGAAATGAAGAAAATATTGATCGTAATGAAGTAAATATGCATCAAAATGAAGAAAATATGCATCAAAACAAAGGAAATGTTGAACGTAATGAAGTAAATCTGCATCAAAATGAAGGAAATATGCATCAAAATGAAGTAAATATCAATTGAAACGAAAGAAAAATGCATCAAAATTTGAATCAAAATGAAGTAAATATGCATCGAAACAAGAAAATGAGTATCAAAATGAAGTAAATATGCATCAAAACAAAAGAAATATGCATCGAAATGAAGGAAATGTTGATTATAATGAGGTAAATGCATTAAAATGAAGTAAATATGCATCGAAACGAAGGAAATATTGGTCGTTATGAAGTAAATATACATCAAAATTAAGGAAATATACATCGAAATGAAGTAAATATGCATAAAAAAGAAGGAAATGTTGATCGTAATGAAGTAAATATCCATCAAAATAAAGTAAATATGCATCGAAACAAAGAAAAATGTGAATCAAAACAAAAGAAATATGCATCGAAACTAAGGAAATGTTGATCATAATGAGGTAAATGCATTATAATGAAGTAAATATACATCGAATCAAAGGAAATGTTGATCGTAATGAAGTAAATATCCATCAAAATAAAGTAAAAATGCATCGAAATGAAGAAAATATTGATCGTAATTTAGTAAATATGCATCAAAATGAAGTAAATATCAATCGAAACGAAGTAAATATGCAGCAAAATTTGAATCAAAATGAAGTAAATATGCAAAACGAAAGAAATATGCATCGAAACGAAGGAAATGTTGATCATAATGAGGTAAATATCCATCAAAATGAAGTAAATATGCATCTAAACGAAGGAAATGTTTATCGTAATGAAGTAAATATGCATCAAAATGAAGGAAATATTCATCGAAATTAAGTAAATATGCATCAAAATGAAGTAATTATATACATCGAAACGAAGGAAATATGCATCGAAATGATGGATATATACATCGAATCGAAGGAAATGTTGATCGTAATGAAGTAAATATGAATCAGAATGAAGGAAACATACAACGAAACAAAGGAAATGTTGATCGTAGTGAAGTAAATATGCATCAAAATAAAGTAAATATGTATCGAAACGATGAAAATGTTGATCTGAAAGAAGTAATTATGCAACAAATTGAAGTAAATATGCATCGAAACGAAGGAAATGTTGATCGCAATGAAGTAAATATGCATCTAAATGAAGTAAATATTTATCGAAATGAAAGAAATATGCTTCGAAACGAAGGAAATGTAGATCTTAATGAGGTAAATATGCATTGAAATGATGTAAATAAGCATCAAAACGAAGGAAATGTTGATCGTAATGAAGTAAATAAGCATCAAAATGAAGTTAATATACCTCGAAACGAAGGAAATATTGATCGTAATGAAGTAAATATGCATCAAAACAAAGGAAATGTTGAACGTTATGAAGTAAATCTGCATCAAAATGAAGGAAATATTCATCAAAATGAATTAAATATCAATTGAAACGAAAGAAAAATGCATCAAAATTTGAATCAAAATAAAGTAAATATGCATCGAAACAAGAAAATGAGCATAAAAAAGAAGTAAATGTGCATCAAAACAAAAGAAATATGCATCGAAACGAAGGAAATGTTGATTATAATGAGGTAAATGCATCAAAATGAAGTAAATATGCATCGAAACGAAAGAAATATTATTCGTTATGAAGTAAATACGCATCAAAATTAAGGAAATATACATCGAAATGAAGTAAATATGCATCAAAACGAAGGAAATGTTGATCGTGATGAAGTAAATATCCATCAAAATGAAGGAAATATGCATAGAAATGAAGAAAAATATTAATCAAAATAAAAGAAATACGCATCGAAACGAAGGAAATGTTGATGATCATAATGAGGTAAATGCATCATAATGAAGTAAATATACATCGAAACAAAGAAAATGTTGATCGTAATGAAGTAAATATCCATCAAAATAAAGTAAAAATGCATCGAAACGAAGAAATATTGATTGTAATTTAGTAAGTATGCATCAAAATGAAGTAAATATCAATCGAAACGAAGAAAATATGCATCGAAACGAACTAAATATGCATCAAAATTTGATTCAAAATGAAGTAAATATCCATCGAAGAGAGAAAATGAGCATCAAAATGAAGTAAATGTGCATCAAAACGAAAGAAATATGCATCAAAACGAAGGAAATATTGATCATAATGAGGTAAATATGCATCAAAATGAAATAAATATGCATCGAAACGAAGCAAATGTTTATCGTAGTGAAGTAAATATGAATCAAAATGAAGGAAATATGCATCGAAATTAAGTAAATATGCATCAAAATGAAGTAATTATATACATCGAAACGAAGGAAATATGCATAGAAATGATGGATATATGCATCGAATCGAAGGAAATGTTGATCATAATGAAGTAAATATGCATCAGAATGAAGGAAACATACAACGAAACAAAGGAAATGTTGATCGTAGTGAAGTAAATATGCATCAAAATAAAGTAAATATGTATCGAAACGATGAAAATGTTGATCTGAATGAAGTAATTATGCAACAAAATGAAGTAAATATGCATCGAAACGAAGGAAATGTTGATCGAAATGAAGTAAATATGCATCTAAATGAAGTAAATATTTATCGAAATGAAAGAAATATGCTTCGAAACGAAGGAAATGTAGATCTTAATGAGGTAAATATGCATCAAAATGATGTAAATAAGCATCAAAACGAAGGAAATGTTGATCGTAATGAAGTAAATATGCATCAAAATGAAGTAAATATACATCGAAATGAAGAAAATATTGATCGTAATGAAGTAAATATGCATCAAAATGAAGAAAATATGCATCAAAACAAAGGAAATGTTGAACGTAATGAAGTAAATCTGCATCAAAATGAAGGAAATATGCATCAAAATGAAGTAAATATCAATTGAAACGAAAGAAAAATGCATCAAAATTTGAATCAAAATGAAGTAAATATGCATCGAAACAAGAAAATGAGCATAAAAAAGAAGTAAATGTGCATCAAAACAAAAGAAATATGCATCGAAACGTAGGAAATGTTGATTATAATGAGATAAATGAATCAAAATGAAGTAAATATGCATCGAAACGAAGAAAATATTGGTCGTTATGAAGTAAATATACATCAAAATTAAGGAAATATGCATCGAAATGAAGTAAATATGCATCAAAAAGAAGGAAATGTTGATCGTAATGAAGTAAATATCCATCAAAATAAAGTAAATATGCATCGAAACAAAGAAAAATGTGAATCAAAACAAAAGAAATATGCATCGAAACGAAGGAAATGTTGATCATAATGAGGTAAATGCATTATAATGAAGTAAATATACATCGAATCAAAGGAAATGTTGATCGTAATGAAGTAAATATCCATCAAAATAAAGTAAAAATGCATCGAAATGAAGAAAACATTGATCGTAATTTAGTAAATATGCATCAAAATAAAGTAAATATCAATCGAAACGAAGAAAATATGCATCGAAACGAAGTAAATATGCAACAAAATTTGATTCAAAATGAAGTAAATATGCAAAACGAAAGAAATATGCATCGAAACGAAGGAAATGTTGATCATAATGAGGTAAATATCCATCAAAATGAAGTAAATATGCATCAAAACGAAGGAAATGTTTATCGTAATGAAGTAAATATGCATCAAAATGAAGGAAATATTTATCGTAATTAAGTAAATATGCATCAAAATGAAGTAATTATATACTTCGAAACGAAGGAAATATGCATCGAAATGTTGGATATATACATTGAATCGAAGGAAATGTTGATCGTAATGAAGTAAATATGAATCAGAATGAAGTAAACATACAACGAAACAAAGGAAATGTTGATCGTAGTGAAGTAAATATGCATCAAAATAAAGTAAATATGTATCGAAACGATGAAAATGTTGATCTGAAAGAAGTAATTATGCAACAAAATGAAGTAAATATGCATCGAAACGAAGGAAATGTTGATCGCAATGAAGTAAATATGCATCTAAATGAAGTAAATATTTATCGAAATGAAAGAAATATGCTTCGAAATGAAGGAAATGTAGATCTTAACGAGGTAAATATGCATTGAAATGATGTAAATAAGCATCAAAACGAAGGAAATGTTAATCGTAATGAAGTAAATATGCATCAAAATGAAGTAAATATATATCGAAATGAAGAAAATATTTATCGTAAAGAAGTAAATATGCATCAAAATGAAGAAAATATGCATCAAAACAAAGGAAATGTTGAACGTTATGAAGTAAATCTGCATCAAAATGAAGGAAATATATATCAAAATGAAGTAAATATCAATTGAAACGAAAGAAAAATGCATCAAAATTTGAATCAAAATAAAGTAAATATGCATCGAAACAAGAAAATGAGGATAAAAAAGAAGTAAATGTGCATCAAAACAAAAGAAATATGCGTCGAAACGAAGGAAATGTTGATTATAATGAGGTAAATGCATCAAAATGAAGTAAATATGCATCGAAACGAAAGAAATATTATTCGTTATGAAGTAAATATGCATCAAAATGAAGGAAATGTTGATCGTAATGAAGTAAATATCCATCAAAATAAAGTAAATATGCATCGAAACAAAGAAAATTATGAATCAAAACAAAAGAAATATGCATCGAAACGAAGGAAATGTTGATCTAATGAGGTAAATGCATCATAATGAAGTAAATATACATCGAAACAAGGGAAATATTGATCGTAATGAAGTAAATATCCACCAAAATAAAGTAAAAATGCATCGAAACGAAGAAAATATTGATCGTAATTTAGTAAATATGCATCAAAATGAAGTAAATATCAATCGAAAAGAAGAAAATATGTATCGAAATGAAGTAAATATGCATCAAAATTTGAATCAAAATGAAGTAAATATGCATCGAAACGAGAAAATGAGCATCAAAATGAAGTAAATGTGCATCAAAACGAAAGAAATATGCATCGAAACGAAAGAAATGTTGATCATAATGAGGTAAATATTCATCAAAATGAAGTAAATATACATCGAAATGAAGGAAATGTTCATCGTAATGAAGTAAATATGCATCAAAATAAAGAAAATATGCATCGAAATTAAGTAAATATGCATCAAAATGAAGTAATTATATACATCGAAACGAAGGAAATATGCATCGAAATGATGGATATATGCATCGAATCTAAGGAAATATTGATCGTAATGAAGTAAATATCCATCAGAATGAAGGAAACATACAACGAAACAAAGGAAATATTGATCATAGTGAAGTAAATATGCTTCAAAATAAAGTAAATATGTATCGAAAAGATGAAAATGTTGATCTGAATGAAGTAATTATGCAACAAAATGAAGTAAATATGCATCGAAACGAAGGAAATGTTGATCGCAATGAAGTAAATATGCATCTAAATGAAGTAAATATTTATCGAAATGAAAGAAATATGCTTCGAAACGAAGGAAATATAAATGTTAATGAGGTAAATATGCATCAAAATGATGTAAATAAGCATCAAAACGAAGGAAATGTTGATCGTAATGAAGTAAATATGCATCAAAATGAAGTAAATATACATCGAAATGAAGAAAATATTGATCGTAATGAAGTAAATATGCATCAAAATGAAGAAAATATGCATCAAAACAAAGGAAATGTTGAACGTAATGAAGTAAATCTGAATCAAAATGAAGGAAATATGCATTAAAATGAAGTAAATATCAATTGAAACGAAAGAAAAATGCATCAAAATTTGAATCAAAATGAAGTAAATATGCATCGAAACAAGAAAATGAGCATCAAAATGAAGTAAATGTGCATTAAAACAAAAGAAATATGCATCGAAATGAAGGAAATGTTGATTATAATGAGGTAAATGCATCAAAATGAACTAAATATGCATCGAAACGAAGGAAATATTGGTCGTTATGAAGTAAATATACATCAAAATTAAGGAAATATGCATCGAAATGAAGTAAATATGCATCAAAAAGAAGGAAATGTTGATCGTAATGAAGTAAATATCCATCAAAATAAAGTAAATATGCATCGAAACAAAGAAAAATGCGAATCAAAACAAAAGAAATATGCATCGAAACGAAGGAAATGTTGATCATAATGAGGTAAATGCATTATAATGAAGTAAATATACATCGAATCAAAGGAAATGTTGATCGTAATGAAGTAAATATCCATCAAAATAAAGTAAAAATGCATCGAAATGAAGAAAACATTGATCGTAATTTAGTAAATATGCATCAAAATAAAGTAAATATCAATCGAAACGAAGAAAATATGCATCGAAACGAAGTAAATATGCAGCAAAATTTGAATCAAAATGAAGTAAATATGCAAAACGAAAGAAATATGCATCGAAACGAAGGAAATGTTGATCATAATGAGGTAAATATCCATCAAAATGAAGTAAATATGCATCGAAATGAAGTAAATATGCATCAAAATGAAGGAAATGTTGATCGTAATGAAGTAAATATCCATCAAAATAAAGTAAATATGCATCGAAACAAAGAAAATTATGAATCAAAACAAAAGAAATATGCATCGAAACGAAGGAAATGTTGATCTAATGAGGTAAATGCATCATAATGAAGTAAATATGCATCAAAATGAAGAAAATATGCATCAAAACAAAGGAAATGTTGAACGTAATGAAGTAAATCTGCATCAAAATGAAGGAAATATGCATCAAAATGAAGTAAATATCAATTGAAACGAAAGAAAAATGCATCAAAATTTGAATCAAAATAAAGTAAATATGCATCGAAACAAGAAAATGAGCATAAAAAAGAAGTTAATGTGCATCAAAACAAAAGAAATATGCATCGAAACGAAGGAAATGTTGATTATAATGAGATAAATGCATCAAAATGAAGTAAATATGCATCGAAACGAAGAAAATATTGGTCGTTATGAAGTAAATATACATCAAAATTAAGGAAATATGCATCGAAATGAAGTAAATATGCATCAAAAAGAAGGAAATGTTGATCGTAATGAAGTAAATATCCATCAAAATAAAGTAAATATGCATCGAAACAAAGAAAAATGTGAATCAAAACAAAAGAAATATGCATCGAAACGAAGGAAATGTTGATCATAATGAGGTAAATGCATTATAATGAAGTAAATATACATCGAATCAAAGGAAATGTTGATCGTAATGAAGTAAATATCCATCAAAATAAAGTAAAAATGCATCGAAATGAAGAAAACATTGATCGTAATTTAGTAAATATGCATCAAAATAAAGTAAATATCAATCGAAACGAAGAAAATATGCATCGAAACGAAGTAAATATGCAGCAAAATTTGAATCAAAATGAAGTAAATATGCAAAACGAAAGAAATATGCATCGAAACGAAGGAAATGTTGATCATAATGAGGTAAATATCCATCAAAATGAAGTAAATATGCATCGAAACGAAGGAAATGTTTATCGTAATGAAGTAAATATGCAACAAAATGAAGGAAATATTTATCGTAATTAAGTAAATATGCATCAAAATGAAGTAATTATATACTTCGAAACGAAGGAAATATGCATCAAAATGATGGATATATACATCGAATCGAAGGAAATGTTGATCGTAATGAAGTAAATATGAATCAGAATGAAGTAAACATAC
The DNA here is from genome assembly GCA_023678885.1 of Pogostemon cablin. Taxonomy (NCBI): domain Eukaryota; kingdom Viridiplantae; phylum Streptophyta; class Magnoliopsida; order Lamiales; family Lamiaceae; genus Pogostemon; species Pogostemon cablin. Next base: position 9,583 of record JAHCLQ010000879.1, read on the forward strand.
AACGAAACAAAGGAAATGTTGATCGTAGTGAAGTAAATATGCATCAAAATAAAGTAAATATGTATCGAAACGATGAAAATGTTGATCTGAAAGAAGTAATTATGCAACAAAATGAAGTAAATATGCATCGAAACGAAGGAAATGTTGATCGCAATGAAGTAAATATGCATCTAAATGAAGTAAATATTTATCGAAATGAAAGAAATATGCTTCGAAATGAAGGAAATGTAGATCTTAACGAGGTAAATATGCATTGAAATGATGTAAATAAGCATCAAAACGAAGGAAATGTTAATCGTAATGAAGTAAATATGCATCAAAATGAAGTAAATATATATCGAAATGAAGAAAATATTGATCGTAAAGAAGTAAATATGCATCAAAATGAAGAAAATATGCATCAAAACAAAGGAAATGTTGAACGTTATGAAGTAAATCTGCATCAAAATGAAGGAAATATGCATCAAAATGAAGTAAATATCAATTGAAACGAAAGAAAAATGCATCAAAATTTGAATCAAAATAAAGTAAATATGCATCGAAACAAGAAAATGAGCCTAAAAAAGAAGTAAATGTGCATCAAAACAAAAGAAATATGCATCGAAACGAAGGAAATGTTGATTATAATGAGGTAAATGCATCAAAATGAAGTAAATATGCATCGAAACGAAAGAAATATTATTCGTTATGAAGTAAATATGCATCAAAATTAAGGAAATATACATCGAAATGAAGTAAATATGCATCAAAACGAAGGAAATGTTGATCTTAATGAAGTAAATATCATATCAAAATGAAGGAAATATGCATAGAAACGAAGAAAAATATGAATCAAAACAAAAGAAATACGCATCGAAACGAAGGAAATGTTGATGATCATAATGAGGTAAATGCATCATAATGAAGTAAATATACATCGAAACAAAGGAAATGTTGATCGTAATGTAGTAAATATCCATCAAAATAAAGTAAAAATGCATCGAAACGAAGAAAATATTGATCGTAATTTAGTAAATATGCATCAAAATGAAGTAAATATCAATCGAAACGAAGAAAATATGCATCGAAACGAACTAAATATGCATCAAAATTTGATTCAAAATGAAGTAAATATCCATCGAAACGAGAAAATGAGCATCAAAATGAAGTAAATGTGCATCAAAACGAAAGAAATATGCATCAAAACGAAGGAAATGTTGATCATAATGAGGTAAATATGCATCAAAATGAAATAAATATGCATCGAAACGAAGGAAATATTTATCGTAGTGAAGTAAATATGCATCAAAATGAAGGAAATATGCATCGAAATTAAGTAAATATGCATCAAAATGAAGTAATTATATACATCGAAACGAAGGAAATATGCATCGAAATGAAGGATATATGCATCGAATCGAAGGAAATGTTTATCGTAATTAAGTAAATATGCATCAGAATGAAGGAAACATACAACGAAACAAAGGAAATGTTGATCGTAGTGAAGAAAATATGCATCAAAATAAAGTAAATATGTATCGAAACGATGAAAATGTTGATCTAAAAGAAGTAATTATGCAACAAAATGAAGTAAATATGCATCGAAACGAAGGAAATGTTGATCGCAATGAAGTAAATATGCATCTAAATGAAGTAAATATTTATCAAAATGAAAGAAATATGCTACGAAACGAAGAAAATATAGATGTTAATGAGGTAAATATGCATCAAAATGATGTAAATAAGCATCAAAACGAAGGAAATGTTGATCGTAATGAAGTAAATATGCATCAAAATGAAGTAAATATACATCGAAATGAAGAAAATATTGATCGTAATGAAGTAAATATGCATCAAAATGAAAAAATATGCATCAAAACAAAGGAAATGTTGAACGTAATAAAGTAAATCTGAATCAAAATGAAGGAAATATGCATTAAAATGAAGTAAATATCAATTGAAACGAAAGAAAAATGCATCAAATTTTGAATCAAAATAAAGTAAATATGCATCGAAAAAAGAAAATGAGCATCAAAATGAAGTAAATGTGCATCAAAACAAAAGAAATATGCATCGAAACGAAAGAAATATTGATTATAATGAGGTAAATATGCATCAAAATTAAGGAAATATGCATCGAAATGAAGTAAATATGCATCAAAATGAAGAAAATGTTGATCGTAATGAAGTAAATATCCATCAAAATAAAGTAAATATGCATCGAAACAAAGAAAATTATGAATCAAAACAAAAGAAATATGCATCGAAACGAAGGAAATGTAGATCATAATGAGGTAAATGCATCATAATGAAATAAATATACATCGAAACAAGGGAAATGTTGATCGTAATGAAGTAAATATCCATCAAAATAAAGTAAAAATGCATCGGAATGAAAAAATATTGATCGTAATTTAGTAAATATGCATTAAAATGAAGTAAATATCAATCGAAACGAAGAAAATATGCATCGAAACGATGTAAATATGCAGCAAAATTTGAATCAAAATGAATTAAATATGCATCGAAACGAGAAAATGAGCATCAAAATGAAGTAAATGTGCATCAAAACGATAGAAATATGCATTGATACGAAGGAAATGTTGATCATAATGAGGTAAATATTCATCAAAATGAAGTAAATATGCATCGAAACGAAGGAAATGTTTATCTTAATGAAGTAAATATGCATCAAAATAAAGGAAATATGCATCGAAATTAAGTTAATATGCATCAAAATGAAGTAATTATATACATCAAAACGAAGGAAATATGCATCGAAATGATGGATATATGCATTGAATCGAAGGAAGTGTTGATCGTAATGAAGTAAATATGCATCAGAATGAAGGAAACATACAACGAAACAAAGGAAATGATGATCGTAGTGAAGAAAATATGCATCAAAATAAAGTAAATATGTATCGAAACGATGAAAATGTTGATCTGAAAGAAGTAATTATGCAACAAAATGAAGTAAATATGCATCGAAAAGAAGGAAATGTTGATCGCAATGAAGTAAATATGCATCTAAATGAAGTAAATATTTATCGAAATGAAAGAAATATGCTTCGAAACGAAGAAATGTAGATCTTAATGAGGTAAATATGCATTAAAATGTGTAAATAAGCATCAAAATGAAGGAAATGTTGATCGTAATGAAGTAAATATGCATCAAAATGAAATAAATATACATCGAAATGAAGAAAATATTGATCATAAAGAAGTAAATATGCATCAAAATGAAGAAAATATGCATCAAAACAAAGGAAATGTTGAACGTAATGAAGTAAATCTGCATCAAAATGAAGGAAATATGCATCAAAATGAAGTAAATATCAATTGAAATGAAAGAAAAATGCATCAAAATTTGAATCAAAATACAGTAAATATGCATTGAAACAAGAAAATGAGCATAAAAAAGAAGTAAATGTGCATCAAAACAAAAGAAATATGCATCGAAACGAAGGAAATGTTGATTATAATGAGATAAATGCATCAAAATGAAGTAAATATGCATCGAAACGAAGAAAATATTGGTTGTTATGAAGTAAATATGCATCAAAATTAAGGAAATATGCATCGAAATGAAGTAAATATGCATCAAAATGAAGGAAATGTTGATCGTAATGAAGTAAATATCCATCAAAATAAAGTAAATATGCATCGAAACAAAGAAAATTATGAATCAAAACAAAAGAAATATGCATCGAAACGAAGGAAATGTTGATCTAATGAGGTAAATGCATCATAATGAAGTAAATATACATCGAAACAAGGGAAATATTGATCGTAATGAAGTAAATATCCACCAAAATAAAGTAAAAATGCATCGAAACGAAGAAAATATTGATCGTAATTTAGTAAATATGCATCAAAATGAAGTAAATATCAATCGAAAAGAAGAAAATATGTATCGAAACGAAGTAAATATGCATCAAAATTTGAATCAAAATGAAGTAAATATGCATCGAAACGAGAAAATGAGCATCAAAATGAAGTAAATGTGCATCAAAACGAAAGAAATATGCATCGAAACGAAAGAAATGTTGATCATAATGAGGTAAATATTCATCAAAATGAAGTAAATATACATCGAAATGAAGGAAATGTTTATCGTAATGAAGTAAATATGCATCAAAATAAAGAAAATATGCATCGAAATTAAGTAAATATGCATCAAAATGAAGTAATTATATACATCGAAACGAAGGAAATATGCATCGAAATGATGGATATATGCATCGAATCTAAGGAAATATTGATCGTAATGAAGTAAATATCCATCAGAATGAAGGAAACATACAACGAAACAAAGGAAATATTGATCATAGTGAAGTAAATATGCTTCAAAATAAAGTAAATATGTATCGAAAAGATGAAAATGTTGACCTGAATGAAGTAATTATGCAACAAAATGAAGTAAATATGCATCGAAACGAAGGAAATGTTGATCGCAATGAAGTAAATATGCATCTAAATGAAGAAAATATTTATCGAAATGAAAGAAATATGCTTCGAAACGAAGGAAATATAAATGTTAATGAGGTAAATATGCATCAAAATGATGTAAATAAGCATCAAAACGAAGGAAATGTTGATCATAATGAAGTAAATATGCATAAAATGAAGTAAATATACATCGAAATGAAGAAAATATTGATCGTAATGAAGTAAATATGCATCAAAATGAAGAAAATATGCATCAAAACAAAGGAAATGTTGAACGTAATGAAGTAAATCTGAATCAAAATGAAGTAAATATGCATTAAAATCAAGTAAATATCAATTGAAACGAAAGAAAAATGCATCAAAATTTGAATCAAAATAAAGTAAATATACATCGAAAAAATAAAATGAGCATCAAAATGAAGTAATGTGCATCAAAACAAAAGAAATATGCATCAAAACGAAGGAAATATTGATTATAATGAGGTAAATATGCATCAAAATTAAGGAAATAGGCATCGAAATGAAGTAAATATGCATCAAAGTGAAAGAAATATTGATCGTAATGAAGTAAATATCCATCAAAATAAAGTTAATATGCATCGAAACAAAGAAAATTATGAATCAAAACAAAAGAAATATGCATCGAAACGAAGGAAATGTAGATCATAATGAGGTAAATGCATCATAATGAAGTAAATATACATCGAAACAAGGGAAATGTTGATCGTAATGAAGTAAATATCCATCAAAATAAAGTAAAAATGCATCAAAACGAAGAAAATATTTATCGTAATTTAGTAAATATGCATTAAAATGAAGTAAATATCAATCGAAACGAAGAAAATATGCATCGAAACGAAGTAAATATGCATCAAAATTTGAATCAAAATGAAGTAAATATGCATCGAAACGAGAAAATGAGCATCAAAATGAAGTAAATGTGCATCAAAACGAATGAAATATTCATCAAAACGAAGGAAATGTTGATCATAATGAGGTAAATATGCATCAAAATGAAATAAATATGCATCGAAACGAAGGAAATGTTTATCGTAGTGAAGTAAATATGCATCAAAATGAAGTAAATATGCATCTAAATTAAGTAAATATGCATCAAAATGAAGTAATTATATACATCGAAACAATGGAAATATGCATCGAAATGATGGATATATGCATCGAATCAAAGGAAATGTTGATCATAATTAAGTAAATATGCATTAGAAAGAAGGAAACATACAACGAAACAAAGGAAATGTTGATGGTAGTGAAGTAAATATGCATCAAAATAAAGTAAATATGTATCGAAACGATGAAAATGTTGATCTGAATGAAGTAATTATGCAACAAAATGAAGTAAATATGCATCGAAACGAAGGAAATGTTGATCGAAATGAAGTAAATATGCATCTAAATGAAGTAAATATTTATCTAAATGAAAGAAATATGCTTCGAAACGAAGGAAATGTAGATCCTAATGAGGTAAATATGCATCAAAATGATGTAAATAAGCATCAAAACGAAAGAAATGTTGATCGTAATGAAGTAAATATGCATCAAAATGAAGTAAATATACATCGAAATGAAGAAAATATTGATCGTAATGAAGTAAATATGTATCAAAATGAAGAAAATATGCATCAAAACCAAGGAAATGTTGAACGTAATGAAGTAAACCTGCATCAAAATGAAGGAAATATGCATCAAAATGAAGTAAATATCAATTGAAACGAAAGAAAAATGCATCAAAATTTGAATCAAAATAAAGTAAATATGCATCGAAAAAAGAAAATGAGCATCAAAATGAAGTAAATGTGCATCAAAACAAAAGAAATATGCATCGAAATGAAGGAAATGTTGATTATAATGAGGTAAATGCATCAAAATGAAGTAAATATACATCGAAACGAAGGAAATGTTTATCATAATGAAGTAAATATGCATCAAAATAAAGGAAATATGCATCGAAATTAAGTTAATATGCATCAAAATGAAGTAATTATATACATCAAAACGAAGGAAATATGCATCGAAATGATGGATATATGCATTGAATCGAAGGAAGTGTTGATCGTAATGAAGTAAATATGCATCAGAATGAAGGAAACATACAACGAAACAAAGGAAATGATGATTGTAGTGAAGAAAATATGCATCAAAATAAAGTAAATATGTATCGAAACGATGAAAATGTTGATCTGAAAGAAGTAATTATGCAACAAAATGAAGTAAATATGCATCGAAAAGAAGGAAATGTTGATCGCAATGAAGTAAATATGCATCTAAATGAAGTAAATATTTATCGAAATGAAAGAAATATGCTTCGAAACGAAGAAATGTAGATCTTAATGAGGTAAATATGCATTAAAATGTGTAAATAAGCATCAAAACGAAGGAAATGTTGATCGTAATGAAGTAAATATGCATCAAAATGAAATAAATATACATCGAAATGAAGAAAATATTGATCATAAAGAAGTAAATATGCATCAAAATGAAGAAAATATGCATCAAAACAAAGGAAATGTTGAACGTAATGAAGTAAATTTGCATCAAAATGAAGGAAATATGCATCAAAATGAAGTAAATATCAATTGAAATGAAAGAAAAATGCATCAAAATTTGAATCAAAATACAGTAAATATGCATTGAAACAAGAAAATGAGCATAAAAAAGAAGTAAATGTGCATCAAAACAAAAGAAATATGCATCGAAACGAAGGAAATGTTGATTATAATGAGATAAATGCATCAAAATGAAGTAAATATGCATCGAAACGAAGAAAATATTGGTTGTTATGAAGTAAATATGCATCAAAATTAAGGAAATATGCATCGAAATGAAGTAAATATGCATCAAAATGAAGGAAATGTTGATCGTAATGAAGTAAATATCCATCAAAATAAAGTAAATATGCATCGAAACAAAGAAAATTATGAATCAAAACAAAAGAAATATGCATCGAAACGAAGGAAATGTTGATCTAATGAGGTAAATGCATCATAATGAAGTAAATATACATCGAAACAAGGGAAATATTGATCGTAATGAAGTAAATATCCCCCAAAATAAAGTAAAAATGCATCGAAACGAAGAAAATATTGATCGTAATTTAGTAAATATGCATCAAAATGAAGTAAATATCAATCGAAAAGAAGAAAATATGTATCGAAACGAAGTAAATATGCATCAAAATTTGAATGAAAATGAAGTAAATATGCATCGAAACGAGAAAATGAGCATCAAAATGAAGTAAATGTGCATCAAAACGAAAGAAATATGCATCAAAACGAAAGAAATGTTGATCATAATGAGGTAAATATTCATCAAAATGAAGTAAATATACATCGAAATGAAGGAAATGTTTATCGTAATGAAGTAAATATGCATCAAAATAAAGATAATATGCATCGAAATTAAGTAAATATGCATCAAAATGAAGTAATTATATACATCGAAACGAAGGAAATATGCATCGAAATGATGGATATATGCATCGAATCTAAGGAAATATTGATCGTAATGAAGTAAATATCCATCAGAATGAAGGAAACATACAACGAAACAAAGGAAATATTGATCATAGTGAAGTAAATATGCTTCAAAATAAAGTAAATATGTATCGAAAAGATGAAAATGTTGATCTGAATGAAGTAATTATGCAACAAAATGAAGTAAATATGCATCGAAACGAAGGAAATGTTGATCGCAATGAAGTAAATATGCATCTAAATGAAGTAAATATTTATCGAAATGAAAGAAATATGCTTCGAAACGAAGGAAATATAAATGTTAATGAGGTAAATATGCATCAAAATGATGTAAATAAGCATCAAAACGAAGGAAATGTTGATCATAATGAAGTAAATATGCATCAAAATGAAGTAAATATACATCGAAATGAAGAAAATATTGATCGTAATGAAGTAAATATGCATCAAAAATGAAGAAAATATGCATCAAAACAAAGGAAATGTTGAACGTAATGAAGTAAATCTGAATCAAAATGAAGTAAATATGCATTAAAATGAAGTAAATATCAATTGAAACGAAAGAAAAATGCATAAAAATTTGAATCAAAATAAAGTAAATATACATCGAAAAAATAAAATGAGCATCAAAATGAAGTAAATGTGCATCAAAACAAAAGAAATATGCATCAAAACGAAGGAAATATTGATTATAATGAGGTAAATATGCATCAAAATTAAGGAAATATGCATCGAAATGAAGTAAATATGCATCAAAGTGAAGGAAATATTGATCGTAATGAAGTAAATATCCATCAAAATAAAGTTAATATGCATCGAAACAAAGAAAATTATGAATCAAAACAAAAGAAATATGCATCGAAACGAAGGAAATGTAGATCATAATGAGGTAAATGCATCAAAATGAAGTAAATATACATCGAAACAAGGGAAATGTTGATCGTAATGAAGTAAATATCCATCAAAATAAAGTAAAAATGCATCAAAACGAAGAAAATATTTATCGTAATTTAGTAAATATGCATTAAAATGAAGTAAATATCAATCGAAACGAAGAAAATATGCATCGAAACGAAGTAAATATGCATCAAAATTTGAATCAAAATGAAGTAAATATGCATCGAAACGAGAAAATGAGCATCAAAATGAAGTAAATGTGCATCAAAACGAAAGAAATATTCATCAAAACGAAGGAAATGTTGATCATAATGAGGTAAATATGCATCAAAATGAAATAAATATGCATCGAAACAAAGGAAATGTTTATCGTAGTGAAGTAAATATGCATCAAAATGAAGGAAATATGCATCTAAATTAAGTAAATATGCATCAAAATGAAGTAATTATATACATCGAAACGATGGAAATATGCATCGAAATGATGGATATATGCATCGAATCAAAGGAAATGTTGATCATAATTAAGTAAATATGCATTAGAATGAAGGAAACATACAACGAAACAAAGGAAATATTGATCATAGTGAAGTAAATATGCATCAAAATAAAGTAAATATGTATCGAAACGATGAAAATGTTGATCTGAATGAAGTAATTATGCAACAAAATGAAGTAAATATGCATCGAAACGAAGGAAATGTTGATCGAAATGAAGTAAATATGCATCTAAATTAAGTAAATATTTATCTAAATGAAAGAAATATGCTTCGAAACGAAGGAAATGTAGATCCTAATGAGGTAAATATGCATCAAAATGATGTAAATAAGCATCAAAACGAAGGAAATGTTGATCGTAATGAAGTAAATATGCATCAAAATGAAGTAAATATACATCGAAATGAAGAAAATATTGATCGTAATGAAGTAAATATGCATCAAAATGAAGAAAATATGCATCAAAACCAAGGAAATGTTGAACGTAATGAAGTAAATCTGCATCAAAATGAAGGAAATATGCATCAAAATGAAGTAAATATCAATTGAAACGAAAGAAAAATGCATCAAAATTTGAATCAAAATGAAGTAAATATGCATCGAAACAAGAAAATGAGGATCAAAATGAAGTAAATGTGCATCAAAACAAAAGAAATATGCATCGAAATGAAGGAAATGTTGATTATAATGAGGTAAATGCATCAAAATGAAGTAAATATGCATCGAAACGAAGGAAATATTGGTCGTTATGAAGTAAATATACATCAAAATTAAGGAAATATACATCGAAATGAAGTAAATATGCATCAAAAAGAAGGAAATGTTGATCGTAATGAAGTAAATATCCATCAAAATAAAGTAAATATGCATCGAAACAAAGAAAAATGTGAATCAAAACAAGAGAAATATGCATCGAAACGAAGGAAATGTTGATCATAATGAGGTAAATGCATTATAATGAAGTAAATATACGTCGAATCAAAGGAAATGTTGATCGTAATGAAGTAAATATCCATAAAAATAAAGTGAAAATGCATCGAAATGAAGAAAATATTGATCGTAATTTAGTAAATATGCATCAAAATGAAGTAAATATCAATCGAAACGAAGAAAATATGCATCGAAACGAAGTAAATATGCAGCAAAATTTGAATCAAAATGAAGTAAATATGCAAAACGAAAGAAATATGCATCGAAACGAAGGAAATGTTGATCATAATGAGGTAAATATCCATCAAAATGAAGTAAATATGCATCGAAACGAAGGAAATGTTTATCGTAATGAAGTAAATATGCATCAAAATGAAGGAAATATTCATCGTAATTAAGTAAATATGCATCAAAATGAAGTAATTATATACATCGAAACGAAGGAAATATGCATCGAAATGATGGATATATACACGAATCGAAGGAAATGTTGATCGTAATGAAGTAAATATGAATCAGAATGAAGTAAACATACAACGAAACAAAGGAAATGTTGATTGTAGTGAAGTAAATATGCATCAAAATAAAGTAAATATGTATCGAAACGATGAAAATGTTGATCTGAAAGAAGTAATTATGCAACAAAATGAAGTAAATATGCATCGAAACGAAGGAAATGTTGATCGCAATGAAGTAAATATGCATCTAAATGAAGTAAATATTTATCGAAATGAAAGAAATATGCTTCGAAACGAAGGAAATGTAGATCTTAATGAGGTAAATATGCATTGAAATGATGTAAATAAGCATCAAAACGAAGGAAATGTTAATCGTAATGAAATAAATATGCATCAAAATGAAGTAAATATACAGCGAAATGAAGAAAATATTGATCGTAAAGAAGTAAATATACATCAAAATGAAGAAAATATGCATCAAAACAAAGGAAATGTTGAACGTAATGAAGTAAATCTGCATCAAAATGAAGGAAATATGCATCAAAATGAAGTAAATATCAACTGAAACGAAAGAAAAATTCATCAAAATTTGAATCAAAATGAAGTAAATATGCATCGAAACAAGAAAATGAACATCAAAATGAAGTAAATGTGCATCAAAACAAAAGAAATATGCATCGAAACGAAGTAAATATGCAGCAAAATTTGAATCAAAATGAAGTAAATATGCAAAACGAAAGAAATATGCATCGAAACGAAGGAAATGTTGATCATAATGAGGTAAATATCCAACAAAATGAAGTAAATATGCATCGAAACGAAAGAAATATGCATCGAAATGAAGTAAATATGCATCAAAATGAAGGAAATATTCATCGTAATTAAGTAAATATGCATCAAAATGAAGTAATTATATACATCGAAACGAAGGAAATATGCATCGAAATGATGGATATATACATCGAATCGAAGGAAATGTTGATCGTAATGAAGTAAATATGAATCAGAATGAAGTAAACATACAACGAAACAAAGGAAATGTTGATCGTAGTGAAGTAAATATGCATCAAAATAAAGTAAATATGTATCGAAACGATGAAAATATTGATCTGAAAGAAGTAATTATGCAACAAAATGAAGTAAATATGCATCGAAACGAAGGAAATGTTGATCGCAATGAAGTAAATATGCATCTAAATGAAGTAAATATTTATCGAAATGAAAGAAATATGCTTCGAAACGAAGGAAATGTAGATCTTAATGAGGTAAATATGCATTGAAATGATGTAAATAAGCATCAAAACGAAGGAAATGTTAATCGTAATGAAGTAAATATGCATCAAAATGAAGTAAATATACAACGAAATGAAGAAAATATTGATCGTAAAGAAGTAAATATGCATCAAAATGAAGAAAATATGCATCAAAACAAAGGAAATGTTGAACGTAATGAAGTAAATCTGCATCAAAATGAAGGAAATATGCATCAAAATGAAGTAAATATCAATTGAAACGAAAGAAAAATGCATCAAAATTTGAATCAAAATGAAGTAAATATGCATCGAAACAAGAAAATGAGCATCAAAATGAAGTAAATGTGCATCAAAACAAAAGAAATATGCATCGAAATGAAGGAAATGTTGATTATAATGAGGTAAATGCATCAAAATGATGTAAATATGCATCGAAACGAAGGAAATATTGGTCGTTATGAAGTAAATATACATCAAAATTAAGGAAATATACATCGAAATGAAGTAAATATGCATCAAAAAGAAGGAAATGTTGATCGTAATGAAGTAAATATCCATCAAAATAAAGTAAATATGCATCGAAACAAAGAAAAATGTGAATCAAAACAAGAGAAATATGCATCGAAACGAAGGAAATGTTGATCATAATGAGGTAAATGCATTATAATGAAGTAAATATACATCGAATCAAAGGAAATGTTGATCGTAATGAAGTAAATATCCATAAAAATAAAGTAAAAATGCATCGAAATGAAGAAAATATTGATCGTAATTTAGTAAATATGCATCAAAATGAAGTAAATATCAATCGAAACGAAGAAAATATGCATCGAAACGAAGTAAATATGCAGCAAAATTTGAATCAAAATGAAGTAAATATGCAAAAGGAAAGAAATATGCATCGAAACGAAGGAAATGTTGATCATAATGAGGTAAATATCCATCAAAATGAAAGTAAATATGCATCGAAACGAAGGAAATGTTTATCGTAATGAAGTAAATATGCATCAAAATGAAGGAAATATTCATCGTAATTAAGTAAATATGCATCAAAATGAAGTAATTATATACATCGAAACGAAGGAAATATGCATCGAAATGATGGATATATACATCGAATCGAAGGAAATGTTGATCGTAATGAAGTAAATATGAATCAGAATGAAGTAAACATACAACGAAACAAAGGAAATGTTGATCGTAGTGAAGTAAATATGCATCAAAATAAAGTAAATATGTATCGAAACGATGAAAATGTTGATCTGAAAGAAGTAATTATGCAACAAAATGAAGTAAATATGCATCGAAACGAAGGAAATGTTGATCGCAATGAAGTAAATATGCATCTAAATGAAGTAAATATTTATCGAAATGAAAGAAATATGCTTCGAAACGAAGGAAATGTAGATCTTAATTAGGTAAATATGCATTGAAATGATTTAAATAGGCATCAAAACGAAGGAAATGTTAATCGTAATGAAGTAAATATGCATCAAAATGAAGTAAATATACATCGAAATGAAGAAAATATTGTTCGTAAAGAAGTAAATATACATCAAAATGAAGAAAATATGCATCAAAACAAAGGAAATGTTGAACGTAATGAAGTAAATCTGCATCAAAATGAAGGAAATATGCATCAAAATGAAGTAAATATCAATTGAAACGAAAGAAAAATGCATCAAAATTTGAATCAAAATGAAGTAAATATGCATCGAAACAAGAAAATGAGCATCAAAATGAAGTAAATGTGCATCAAAACAAAAGAAATATGCATCGAAATGAAGGAAATGTTGATTATAATGAGGTAAATGCATCAAAATGAAGTAAATATGCATCGAAACGAAGGAAATATTGGTCGTTATGAAGTAAATATACATCAAAATTAAGGAAATATACATCGAAATGAAGTAAATATGCATCAAAAAGAAGGAAATGTTGATCGTAATGAAGTAAATATCCATCAAAATAAAGTAAATATGCATCGAAACAAAGAAAAATGTGAATCAAAACAAGAGAAATATGCATCGAAACGAAGAAAATGTTGATCATAATGAGGTAAATGCATTATAATGAAGTAAATATACATCGAATCAAAGGAAATGTTGATCGTAATGAAGTAAATATCCATAAAAATAAAGTAAAAATGCATCGAAATGAAGAAAATATTGATCGTAATTTAGTAAATATGCATCAAAATGAAGTAAATATCAATCGAAACGAAGAAAATATGCATCGAAACGAAGTAAATATGCAGCAAAATTTGAATCAAAATGAAGTAAATATGCAAAAGGAAAGAAATATGCATCGAAACGAAGGAAATGTTGATCATAATGAGGTAAATATCCATCAAAATGAAGTAAATATGCATCGAAACGAAGGAAATGTTTATCGTAATGAAGTAAATATGCATCAAAATGAAGGAAATATTCATCGTAATTAAGTAAATATGCATCGAAATGAAGTAATTATATACATCGAAACGAAGGAAATATGCATCGAAATGATGGATATATACATCGAATCGAAGGAAATGTTGATCGTAATGAAGTAAATATGAATCAGAATGAAGTAAACATACAACGAAACAAAGGAAATGTTGATCGTAGTGAAGTAAATATGCATCAAAATAAAGTAAATATGTATCGAAACGATGAAAATGTTGATCTGAAAGAAGTAATTATGCAACAAAATGAAGTAAATATGCATCGAAACGAAGGAAATGTTGATCGCAATGAAGTAAATATGCATCTAAATGAAGTAAATATTTATCGAAATGAAAGAAATATGCTTCGAAACGAAGGAAATGTAGATCTTAATGAGGTAAATATGCATTGAAATGATGTAAATAAGCATCAAAACGAGGAAATGTTAATCGTAATGAAGTAAATATGCATCAAAATGAAGTAAATATACATCGAAATGAAGAAAATATTGATCGTAAAGAAGTAAATATGCATCAAAATGAAGAAAATATGCATCAAAACAAAGGAAATGTTGAACGTTATGAAGTAAATCAGCATCAAAATGAAGGAAATATGCATCAAAATGAAGTAAATATCAATTGAAACGAAAGAAAAATGCATCAAAATTTGAATCAAAATAAAGTAAATATGCATCGAAACAAGAAAATGAGCATAAAAAAGAAGTAAATGTGCATCAAAACAAAAGAAATATGCATCGAAATGAAGGAAATGTTGATTATAATGAGGTAAATGCATAAAAATGAAGTAAATATGCATCGAAACGAAAGAAATATTATTCGTTATGAAGTAAATATGCATCAAAATTAAGGAAATATACATCGAAATGAAGTAAATATGCATCAAAACGAAGGAAATGTTGATCGTAATGAAGTAAATATCCATCAAAATGAAGGAAATATGCATAGAAACGAAGAAAAATATGAATCAAAACAAAAGAAATACGCATCGAAACGAAGTAAATGTTGATGATCATAATGAGGTAAATGCATCATAATGAAGTAAATATACATCGAAACAAAGGAAATGTTGATCGTAATGAAGTAAATATCCATCAAAATAAAGTAAAAATGCATCGAAACGAAGAAAATATTGATCGTAATTTAGTAAATATGCATCAAAATGAAGTAATATCAATCGAAACGAAGAAAATATACATCGAAACGAACTAAATATGCATCAAAATTTGATTCAAAATGAAGTAAATATCCATCGAAACGAGAAAATGAGCATCAAAATGAAGTAAATGTGCATCAAAACGAAAGAAATATGCATCAAAACGAAGGAAATATTGATCATAATGAGGTAAATATGCATCAAAATTAAATAAATATGCATCGAAACGAAGGAAATGTTTATCGTAGTGAAGTAAATATGCATCAAAATGAAGGAAATATGCATCGAAATTAAGTAAATATGCATCAAAATGAAGTAATTATATACATCGAAACGAAGGAAATATGCATCGAAATGATGGATATATGCATCGAATCGAAGGAAATGTTGATCATAATGAAGTAAATATGCATCAGAATGAAGGAAACATACAACGAAACAAAGGATATGTTGATCATAGTTGTCACGCCCCGACCCCAGACAGAACGCGACAACCGCCACGTTAACCATAAATTTCGCAGAATGGGTGCACTCCACTCCACAAAGTTTATAGAAAACGTAAGGCTTGCTATCAAGTACCTGTAGAGCTGAACAACTGATAACAACGGGTACAACCCGAGGACATCATCTCAAAAAGTATCGACAAGGATTTACAAAGGTACAAAATACAACGGTGTAACTTAGTTTAAAGAAAATATACATGAACGATATAACATCGAGAAGGTACAAAAAGAACATCAAGGGGGTCACCAAATATAAACTATACAATCTCGCCAATGAATCCGTCAATTTACATAAAAGAGAAAGTACCCAAAACACGGATTGGATGACAAGCAAACGATAGGAAAACCTCCAACCAAAACGATATCAAAAGCCTGAAAAGGAAAGAATGATGGGGGTGAGCAAAACTACTAGCTCAGTGAGGTGATAAGCCGGTCACCCCGACCCTTATACGAAGCATGTATTCCACTCGCGGTTCATAACATAAAATCCAACATTTCGTCCCACAATAACTATTTCTCACTCAGTATACATATTAATGAAAATAAAAACCTTAGTGCACATTTACGAATAACACAATTAGTTCAAACAACATGTTATCACATAAAAGAAGCGTGGGTAGTCAATATCCTCCTCGAACTGAGCTCTCCGTCGAGAGACAGTCCAAGCCCGTCACCGTTACTCTAGATAAAATGCACATTAATATTCTTTCTCAATACGCCAAGTGCTAAAGTTCACAATTCAATATCGACGTGAATACTTGAAATGATCAAATATATATGACATGCATGACCCACACCAGTGACGTTGACTGAGCCTATAATAGACTGATCCATCTAACGATCACCCTCCAGAGTATCAGTATTTGGCAAATGGACAGGTGCCCCGTTAGATCTAACTCACCCAGGTTTGCCAATCACGGGCAACTTGGTTGTCACTCTAACTCACCCGAACCGCGACAATTCGGGCTACTTAATCAATGTCGCTCCAACTCACCCGAACCGTGACCAATTCGGGCTACTTAACCTTGGTACCAGGCATACATATGCATGTGCATCATAAGATGAATAACGACTCAAGTTAGAGTCTTAATTGGCACACAAGAATAACCAGAAATCAATAATACTCATAAAATGGCTAACATGACTCTAACCAGAGCAATCGAGCCAATCAGGCTCTTTACCACATAACATAATACCAAATAATTTTCTTATCAATTAACTAAAACTAAAATAAATGCACATTTATCGAGGGTCCACACTTCCCACAAGAGAAGGCGTTCCCGAATTATCAACTCACAAGGAAGTGATTAACTCTCTCTGGAATCTGAAGTCGGTCCCTTGCCCTTCGTCGATGGTTCTTTATCTAGAAAGGAGATGAGCAATTAAAGACAAATTAAATATAACTAACTATTAGCGGTAACATCCCTTTCATTGCTAAAAACAAATCCTAATCGAGTTCGAACGAGTCGATATTAAATAAAAATGGTATGTAACTCCTTAACATCAGTTCCCAATCCCACATAACCCGTTTCAATATATTAACTAAACGAAACGATAGAAAATAAGTTTGAATTCGACATAAAAATTCTAAAATTTTCCAGCTAGCGGCAGTTTACGAGAAAAATCATAACTAATTGTAGAATAATCGGATTGAGGAGTTTCAAGTGGCTACGGAATGCTAACGAGTTCAGCTACGTACAGAAATTAAGTTTGCAAACTTTCAAGGGTAATAGCTATGTCAAAATCAGTTCGAACAGTCTGCAAATTACCCACATACCAAAAAGAAAAACCCCACAAAATTACAAAATCATGGAAGAAGGAAGCTTAATTCACACACCACTTACCTCAAAACAACTTAGAAACCACCTAGGATGAGGGTTGTAAGGGAGAATTTGATCAACAAGGGTTTCTCCTCTTCACTCTTTTCTTTCCCCTCTTTTGCTTTTCTTCTCCCGTTCTTCTCTCTTTTTTTTTTTTTAACTTTAGCCTTACTAATTATATATCAGGCCATTTAAGTGGGCTGAAACTTTGGGCCACAAAATAAATAAATAAATAAGTTTGGGCTTTCTAAAAAAATCTAGTTGGGCTTAATTGGGCTGGCCTTTTGGGCTATAAAAATAAATAAATAGGTTTTGGGCTTTCTAAAAAAAATCTAGTTGGGCTTAATTGGGCTGGCCTTTTGGGCTATAAAAATAAATAAATAGGTTTTGGGATTTCTAAAAAAAATCTAGTTGAACTAAGATATTATAAAGTATCCCCTCCTCCAAAAAGTTTCGTCCTCGAAACATAAACGTACCTAGAGATGAAAAGAGATTTGGATGGTGTTGACGCATGACTGACTCTGGTTCCCATGTTTCTTCTTCAATTCGATCACTTCTCCATAGAATTCTCACCATAGGAATGGATTTGTTACGAAGCATTTTCTCTCGGCGATCTACAATTTGAACAGGTTGTACTTCGTACGATAGATTTTCCTTTAATACAACTGGGGGATCTTTGAGCACGTGCGAAGGATCTGGTTCATATTTTCTAAGCATAGAGACATGGAAGACATCGTGAATCTTCGACAATTCCGATGGTAGCTCAAGTCGATACGCGACACGACCAATCCTTTGCACGATCGTAAACGGGCCAATATACCTTGGACTCAACTTTCCTCGACGGCGGAATCGCAACACGCCCTTCCATGGAGAAACTTTCAGAAAAACTTTGTCTCCTTCATTAAATTCCAAATCGAGCCTCCTATTATCTGCGTAGCTTTTCTGTCGATCTTGCGCTGCCTTAAGTCTGTCTCGAATAAGTTGTATTTTTGCCTTCGCATCTTCGATAAGCTCTACTTGTTCGATTTGTCTTTCGCCAACCTCATCCCAAAAGAGTGGTGTTCGACACTTTCGGCCATACAGAGCTTCGTACGGGGGCATTCCAATGCTTGAATGATAACTGTTGTTATAAGCGAACTCCACCAAAGTCACGTACTTATCCCAGCTACCTCCCAAATTCAACACCACTGCACGTAACATGTCTTCTAGTGTCTGTATAGTTCTCTCTGACTGTCCATCAGTCTGTGGATGAAACGAGGTACTAAATAGTAATTTTGTACCAAGCGCTTTCTGCAGACTAGGCCAAAAACGGGAAGTGAATCTTGGATCACGGTCAGATATGATTGACACTGGTACTCCGTGCAATCTCACGATCTCATCGACATATAACTTGGCAAGTTTCTCTAAAGATTCGTTGGTATGCACTGGAAGGAAATGTGCTGATTTCGTCAGACGATCGACAATGACCCAAATTGAGTCATGACCCTTTTGGGTTCGAGGTAAACCAGAAACAAAATCCATTGTGACGTTTTCCCATTTCCACTCAGGAATAGGTAGTGGTTGAAGCATGCCGGCTGGTTTTTGGTGTTCCGCTTTAATCTGTTAGCATTTTGGTACTACCAGGATGCATAGCATAGGCTGAAGAATGGGCTTCCTCAAGAATAGCTCTACGAACATCATGTTCTGATGGAACACAAACACGATTTTTAAAAGTAAGAAGTCCATCATCCCGAAAAACACGGATTGGATGACGAGCAAACGATAGGCAAACCTCCATCCAAAACGATATCAACAGCCTGAAAAGGAAAGAATGATGGGGGTGAGCAAAACCACTAGCTCAGTGAGGTGATAAGCCGGTCACCCCGACCCTTATACGAAGCATGTATTCCCATTCGCGGTTCATAATATAAAATCCAACATTTCATCCCACAATAACTATTTCTCACTCAGTGTACATATTAATGAAAATAAAAACATTAGTGCACATTTACGAACAACACAATTAGTTCTAACAACATGTTATCACATAAAAGACGCGTGGATAGTCAATATCCTCCTCGAACTGAGCTCTCCGTCAAGAGACAGTCCAAGCCCGTCACCGTTACTCTAGATAAAATGCACATTAATATTCTTTCTCAACACGCCAAGTGCTAAAGTTCACAATTCAATATCGACGTGAATACTTGAAATGATCAAACATATAAACGTATATGACATGCATGTCCCACACCGGTGTCATTGACTGAGCCTATAATAGACTAATCCATCTAACGATCACCCTCCAGAGTATCAGTATTTGGCAAATGGACAGGTGCCCCATTAGATCTAACTCACCCGGGTTTGCCAATCCCGGGCAACTTGGTTGTCACTCTAACTCACCCGAACCGCGACAATTCGTGCTACTTAACCAATGTCGCTCCAACTCACCCGAACCGTGACCAATTCGGGCTACTTAACCTTGGTACCAGGCATACATATGCATATGCATCATAAGATGAATAACGACTCAAGTTAGAGTCTTAATTGGCACACAAGAATAACCAGAAATCAATTCTCAAATAATTCACAATAAATGCTATCAGATATCGAGCCGACAAGGCTCTTCAACATAAGTTAAAATCAATAATACTCATAAAATGGCTAATAGGACTCTAACAAGAGCAATCGAGCCAATCAGGCTCTTTACCACATAACACAATACCAAATAATTTTCTTATCAATTAACTAAAACTAAAATAAATGCACATTTATCGAGGGTCCACACTTCCCACAAGAGAAGGCGTTCCCGAATTATCAACTCACAAGGAAGTGATTAACTCTCTCCGGAATCTGAAGTCGGTCCCTTGCCCTTCGTCGATGGTTCTTTACCTAGAAAGGAGATGAGCAATTAAAGACAAATCAAATATAACTAACCATTAGCGGTAACATCCCTTTCATTGCTAAAAACAAATCCTAATTGAGTTCGAACGAGTCGATATTAAATAAAAATGGTATGTAACTCCTTAACATCAGTTCCCAATCCCACATAACCCGTTTCAATACATTAACTAAACGAAACGATTGAAAATAAGTTTGAATTCGACATAAAAATTCTGAAATTTTCCAGCAAGCGGCAGTTTACGAGAAAAATCATAACTAATTGTAGAATAATCGGATTGAGGCGTTTCAAGTGGCTACGGAAAGCTAATGAGTTCAGATTCGTACAGAAATTAAGTTTGCAAACTTTCGAGGGCAATAGCTATGTCTAAATCAGTTCGAACAGTCTGCAAATTACCCACATACCAAAAAGAAAAACCCCACAAAATTACAAAATCATGGAAGAAGGAAGCTTAATTCACACACCACTTACCTCAAAACCACTTAGAAACCACCTAGGATGAGGGTTGTAAGGGAGAATTTGATCAACAAGGGTTTCTCCTCTTCACTCTCTTCTTTCCCCTCTTTTGTTTTTCTTCTCCCGTTCTTCTCTCTCTCTTTTTTTTAACTTTAGACTTAATAATTATATATCAGGCTATTTAAGTGGGCTGAAACTTTGGGCCACAAAATAAATAAATAAATAAGTTTGGGATTTCTAAAAAAAATCTAGTTGGGCTAAGATAAGGCTGACCTTTTGGGCCATATAAATAAATAAATAGGTTTTGGGCTTTCTAAAATAAATCTAGTTGGGCTAAGTTAGGGCTGGCCTTTTGGACCATAAAAATAAATAAATAGGTTTTGGGCTTTCTAAAATAAATCTAGTTAAGCTAAGATATTATAATATGCATCGAAACGAATGAAATGTTGATCGCAATGAAGTAAACATGCATCTAAAAGAAGTAAATATTTATCCAAATGAAAGAAATATGCTTCGAAACGAAGTAAATGTAGATCTTAATGAGGTAAATATGCATCAAAATTATGTAAATAAGCATCAGAACGAAGGAAATGTTGATCGTAATGATGTAAATATGCATCAAAATGAATTAAATATACATCGAAATGAAGAAAATATTGATGATAATGAAGTAAATATGCATCAAAATGAAGAAAATATGCATCAAAACAAAGGAAATGTTGAACGTAATGAAGTAAATCTGCATCAAAATGAAGGAAATATGCATCAAAATGAAGTAAATATCAATTTAAACGAAAGAAAAATGCATCAAAATTTGAATCAAAATGAAGTAAATATGCATCGAAACAAGAAAATGAGCATCAAAATGAAGTAAATATGCATCAAAACAAAAGAAATATGCATCGAAACGAAGGAAATGTTGATTATAATGAGGTAAATGAATCAAAATGAAGTAAATATGCATCGAAACGAAGGAAATATTGGTCGTTATGAAGTAAATATACATCAAAATTAAGGAAATATGCATTGAAATGAAATAAATATGCATCAAAAAGAAGGAAATGTTGATCGTAATGAAGTAAATATCCATCAAAATAAAGTAAATATGCATCGAAACAAAGAAAAATATGAATCAAAACAAAAGAAATATGCATCGAAACGAATGAAATATTGATCATAATGAGGTAAATGCATTATAATGAAGTGATGTAACACACCACTTACCTCAAAACAACTTAGAAACCACCTAGGATGAGGGTTGTAAGGGAGAATTTGATCAACAAGGGTTTCTCCTCTTCACTCTCTTCTTTCCCCTCTTTTGTTTTTCTTCTCCCGTTCTTCTCTCTCTTTTTTTTTAACTTTAGCCTTAATAATTATATATATCAGGCCATTTAAGTGGGCTGAAACTTAGTGCCACAAAATAAATAAATAAATAAGTTTGGACTTTCTAAAAAAAATCTAGTTGGGCTAAGATAAGGCTGGCCTTTTGGGCAATAAAAATAAATAAATAGGTTTTGGGCTTTCTAAAAAAAATCTAGTTGGTCTAAGATAGGGCTGGCCTTTTGGGCCATAAAAATAAATAAATAGATTTTGGACTTTCTAAAAAAAATCTAGTTGAGCTAAGATATTATAAAGTATCCCCTCCTCTAAAAAGTTTCGTCCTCGAAACATAAAAGTACCTAGAGATGAAAAGAGATTTGGATGGTGTTGACGCATGACTGACTCTGGTTCCCATGTTTCTTCTTCAATTTGATCACTTCTCCATAGAATCCTCACCATAGGAATGGATTTGTTACGAAGCATTTTCTCTCGGCGATCTACAATTTGAACAGGTTGTACTTCGTACGATAGATTTTCCTTTAATACAACTGGGGGATATTTGAGCACGTGCGCAGGATCTGGGTCATATTTTCTAAGCATAGAGACATGGAAGAAATCGTGAATCTTTGACAATTCTGATGGTAGCTCAAGTCAATACGCGACACGACCAATCCTTTGCACGATCGTAAACGGACCAATATATCTTGGACTTAACTTTCCTCGACGGTGGAATTGCAACACGCCCTTCCATGGAGAAACTTTCAGAAAAACTTTTTCTCCTTCATTAAACTCCAAATCGCGCCTCCTATTATCTGCGTAGCTTTTCTGTCGATCTTGCGCTACCTTAAGTCTGTCTCGAATAAGTTGTATTTTTGCTTCGCATTTTCGATAAACTCTACTTGTTCGATTTGTCTCTCGCCAACCTCATCCCAAAAGAGCGGTGTTCGACACTTTCGGCCATACAGAGCTTCGTACGGGGGCATTCCAATGATTGAATGATAACTGTTGTTATAAGCGAACTCCACCAAAGTCACGTACTTATCCCAGCTACCTTCCAAATTCAACACACTGCACGTAGCATGTCTTTTAGTGTCTGTATAGTTCTCTCTGACTGTCCATCAGTCTGTGGATGAAACGAGGTACTGAATAGTAATTTTGTACCTAGCACTTTCTGCAGACTAGGCCAAAAATGGGAAGTGAATCTTGGATCACGGTCAGATGTGATTGACACTTGTACTCCGTTCAATCTCACGATCTCATCGACATATAACTTGGTAAGTTTCTCTAAAGATTCGTTGGTATGCACTGGAAGGAAATGTGTGCCGATTTCGTCAGACGATCGACAATGACCCAAATTGAGTCATGACCCTTTTGGGTTCGAGGTAAACCAGAAACAAAATCCATTGTGACGTTTTCCCATTTCCACTCAGGAATAGATAGTGGTTGAAGCATGCCGGCTGGTTTTTGGTGTTCCGCTTTAATCTGTTGGCATGATAAGCACTTTGATACAAATTCATTAATGTCCCGTTTCATACCTGGCCACCAATAATGCTCCCGAAGTGTTCTGTACATTTTGGTACTACCAGGATGCATAACATAGGCTGAAGAATGGGCTTCCTCAAGAATAGCCCTACGAACATCAAGTTCTGATGGAACACAAACACGATTTTTAAAAGTAAGAAGTCCATCATCCCGAATTTGAAATTCTGTTTCTTTTCCTTGATTTAGCTTCGCTATCTTCTGTTGTAAATGAACATCGTGTGATTGTCTTTCTCAAATTTGCTCGAACAAGGTAGGTCTAACCTCGAATTTGGCGATTAAGGCAGAATCATTAGACTTTTCACAATCGAGTAAAATGTGTAAAGATTTTAATTGCTCCAACATAGGAAGATAAAAAGATTGAATCGAAGCAAGTGAGGTAGAAGACTTTCTACTCAGAGCATCTGCAACAACGTTCGCCTTGCCAGGATGATAATCGATGACTAAGTCATAGTCACTAATCAACTCTATCCATCGCCTTTGCCTGAGGTTGAGCTCCTTTTGCGTGGTGATATACTTTAAGCTCTTGTGATCAGTGAAAACCCGACAAGTTGCACCATACAGATAGTGCCTCCATATCTTCAATGCAAAGACGATTGCAGCCAACTCTAAATCATGTGTAGGATAATTTTCTTCGTTCTTCTTCAATTGCCTTGAAGCGTAGGCAATAACCTTTCCTTCTTGCATGAGAACGCATCCTAATCCTTGTCTCGAGGCGTCGCTATAAATGGTAAATTCTCCAATCGCTGGGTCTGGCAAAGCAAGAATAGGAGCTGAAACGAGTCGTCTTTTCAATTCTTGAAATGCTTCCTCGCATTCTTCACTCCATTCAAATTTTACCCCTTTCCGAGTCAATTTAGTCAAAGATGAAGCCAATAACGAAAAGTCTTTGACAAACCGTCGATAATATCCAGCTAATCCCAGAAAACTACGAATCTCTGTCACGTTCTTTGGACGCTCCCAATCTAGTATAGCTTGAATCTTCACTGGATCGACGTAGATTCCTTCTTTAGAAATGTGATGACCCAAAAAGCTTACCTCGCGAAGCCAAAATTCACACTTCGAGAATTTAGCATAAAGCTGATTTTCTCTGAGAATGTTCAGAGCAATTCTTAAATGATGAGAATGCTCGTCGTCCGATTTAGAATAAATAAGAATGTCATCAATGAAGATGATGACAAACTTATCTAAGTACGGCCGAAAGACCCGATTCATAAGATCCATAAAAGCTACAGGAGCATTTGTGAGTCCAAAAGGCATAACACAGAATTCAAAATGATCGTATCTGGTTAGAAAAGTAGACTTAGGGATATCAGATTCCCTAATCTTGAGTTGGTGATAACCGGATCGCAAATCAATTTTTGAGAACACAGTTGCTCCTTGCAATTAATCAAACAGATCATCGATTCTTGGAAGAGGATATTTGTTCTTGATTGTCACCTTGTTCAATTGACGATAGTTGACACATAGGCGAAGTGATCTATCTTTCTTCTTGACAAAAAGAACTGGAGCACCCCACGGAGATGTGCTAGGTCGTATGAACCCCTTCTCCAATAATTCCCCAAGTTGTGTCTGGTGTTCCTTGAGCTCAGCAGGCGACATTCGATATGGAGTAATCGATATAGGTGTGATTCCAGGAAGTACGTCAATGAAAAAATCAATCTCTCGATTCGGAGGTTGTCCTGGTAAGCCTTCATGAAAGACATCAGGAAATTCATTCACGATCGGGATGTCATCTAGTTTAGTTTCAGAAAGAGAAGTATCGATGACAAATGCCAAGAATGCCTTATAACCCTTACGCATTAATTTATGCGCAGTTAGCATTGAAATAAAAGAGACGGGTCTCGTTTGATGTTTACCTTCAAAAAAAATTTCTGAGAATCCTGGTCTACGAAAAATAACAAGCTTCTCGTGGCAGTCGAGAATTGCATGATGAGAAGAAAGCCAATCCATGCCAAGAATAACATCAAGATCAATCAAAGGCAATGGTATCAATTCAGCCTCTAGAAGGACATCTTTGATCTTCAATGGACAACCAAGGAATACTGAATCACGAAATAGATGCTCTCCAAGAGGGGTATGAACGATGATTCCAGGTGACAAATGAGAGATAGTTTATTCTAAGATCGCAGTAAGATCATCCCGGATATAAGACCTATTAGAACCTGGGTCAAATAAAGCGTAGACCTGATGGTCTCCCACAAACACATGGCCTAAAGAAGCAATATTATGTGAGATTTTGATTAAAAAATTCGGAAAGATAGAATTTCTTACGAATGTTTTATTCATAATCAAGTGGCATAACAAGGCGGGGTTAGATCTAGCATGTGAAAATACTAAGATTATAAATTACCTGTCACAACTTTCGGATCTGAGCGAGCCTCTTCCTAGGAAATATGAAATACTCTAGTTTGCTTCCTTCCTTGCATAGGTGATTGAGTACTAGGGCCGCTTGAGGCATCGGGCACTCTGGTAACTGTAGATCGAGTATCTCTGGGTGTAGAATATGGTAGTTTACCACGAAGCTGACCAGAACCCTGACTACTCGTTCCCATATGCTGAGGACAAGAACTTCGCATATGCCCCGGCTGTTTACACTGAAAACATACTTGAGGAGCCTTACAGGGGCCGTCGTGATATTTTAAGCAATTCTGGCACTTGCGATTTTCACCATCCGATCCCGAGACATTGCTCCGGCCTCCACTAAACTGTTCCCGAGGTTGAGGAAAACTAATAGATACTGAACTTGGTGCGCCACGCGAAGATCCCACACCCCTATACACCTTCGATGCATTTTCTGGAAATGCGCTCCCTTGCCTTTTCTTTTGAGATCGTTCTGCAAGCATATATGTCTCGCCTGAACTAAACCTTCTACTCTCAGGGCTTCTTCTACGAGATCGTCAAGACTCTCGTACTTATCTCCGGACTTGATGCGATCTCGAATATTTAAATTAAGACCATCTTCAAATCTCTTGCATAAGTCTCTCGTCGTATATGAATCAGGAGCGAATTATCACAATTCCAGAAATTTGCTTTCGTACTCCACGATCGACATAATGCCTTGAAAGAGGTTGAAGAACTCCTTTCTCTTCTGATCCTTGATGTACTGAGAGAAGTATCGATCTTTGAATCGTTCCACAAAGATAGCCCACATAATAGTAACCGAAGATGTCTCTTTTAGATTCTGCCACCATCGTCGTGCATCTGGGCCTAACAGCTTGGTCACAATGACCACACGATAAAATTCTTCAATCATCAAGGTGTCAAAGGTCTCTGTAATCTCCTTTAACCATGCCCCCGCTTTAGAAACATCTCTTGCACCGTCAAATTTTGAAGTCCCCATGTTTTCAACTGCTTTCACCAATTCTGGTATAAAAAGCGCACCTCGAGAAGTAGAACCTCCTAAAGCCATTTCTAGAGTAAAAACTGGTACATTAGTTGTAGGTCGAATAGGTTCAGTAGCACGAAGAACCTCTTCAGTGACAGTCGTAGTCGTATGAGCCATTGTAGGTGGTGGAACACCATGTATTCGAATATGATCATAATACAATTGGTACTGTTCCGGTGTCATCATGTGCTCAACCCGCAACTGGGACCGTGGTTGCTCTACCTGGAAAATTGGCACCCTATGATCAGAATTGATAGGGTCCGTAACCGTCGAAGGAACGGCATGATCAGAAAAAACATGTCCTCGAAGTCCACGAGGAACAGAAGAGAGTAGAGGACTCAGAGGATCACGAGGAGCGTGTCCTCAACCTCGACGATGAACTGGAGGTGCCATAATGACTGAAAGGAAGAAAGGAAAGAAAATGCAAGGTCAATGTCAAGGCAATACGATACCTTAGGATGACATAGAAACAAAGTTGGACCCATTAGCTCGACTCAAAAAGAATGATAATCATAAAACCAGGCTCTGATACCAAGAAAGTTGTCATGCCCCGACACCAGACAGAACGCGACAACCGCCACGTTAACCATAAATTTCGCTGAATGGGTGCACACCACTCCACAAAGTTTATAGAAAACGCAAGGCTTGCTATCAAGTACCTGTAGAACTGAACAACTGATAACAATGGGTACAATCCGAGGACATCATCTCAAAAAGTATCAACAAGGATTTACAAAGGTACAAAATACAACTGTGTAACTTAGTTTAAAGAAAATATACATGAACGATATAACATCGCGAAGGTACAAAAAGAACATCAAGGGGGTCACCAAATATAAACTATATAATCTCGCCAATGAATCCGTCAATTTACATAAAAGAGAAAGTACCCAAAACACGGATTGGATGACGAGCAAACGATAGGAAAACCTCCAACCAAAACGATATCAACAGCCTGAAAAGGAAAGAATGATGGGGGTGAGCAAAACCACTAGCTCAGTGAGGTGATAAGCCGGTCACCCTGACCCTTATACGAAGCATGTATTCCCACTCGCGGTTCATAATATAAAATCCAACATTTCGTCCCACAATAACTATTTCTCACTCAGTGTACATATTTATGAAAATAAAAACCTTAGTGCACATTTACGAATAACACAATTAGTTCAAACAACATGTTATCACATAAAAGATGCTTGGGTAGTCAATATCCTCCTCGAACTGAGCTCTCCGTCGAGAGACAGTCCAAGCCCGTCACCGTTACTCTAGATAAAATGCACATTAATATTCTTTCTCAACACGCCAAGTGCTAAAGTTCACAATTCAATATCGACGTGAATACTTGAAATGATCAAACATATAAACATATATGACATGCATGTCCCACACAGGTGACGTTGATTGAGCCTATAATAGACTGATCCATCTAACGATCACCCTCCAGTGTATCAGTATTTGGCAAATGGACAGGTGCCCCGTTAGATCTAACTCACCCGGGTTTGCCAAGCAACGGGCAACTTGGTTGTCACTCTAACTCACCCGAACCGCGATAATTCGGGCTACTTAATCAATGTCGCTCCAACTCACCCGAACCGTGACCAATTCGGGCTACTTAACCTTGGTACCAGGCATACATATGCATGTGCATCATAAGATGAATAGCGACTCAAGTTAGAGTCTTAATTGGCACACAAGAATAACCAGAAATCAATTATCAAATTATACACAATAAATGCTGTTAGATATCGAGCCGGCAAGGCTCTTCAACATAAGTTGAAATCAATAATACTCATAAAATGGCTAACAGGACTCTAACCAGAGCAATCGAGCCAATCAGGCTCTTTACCACATAACACAATACCAAATAATTTTCTTATTAATTAACTAAAACTAAAATAAATGCACATTTATCGATGGTCCACACTTCCCACAAGAGAAGGCGTTCCCGAATTATCAACTCACAAGGAAGTGATTAACTCTCTCCGGAATTTGAAGTCGGTCTCTTGCCTTTCGTCGATGGTTCTTTACCTAGAAAGGAGATGAGCAATTAAAGACAAATTAAATATAACTTACTATTAGCGGTAACATCCCTATCATTGCTAAAAACAAATCCTAATCGAGTTCGAACGAGTCTATATTAAATAAAAATGGTATGTAACTCCTTAAAATCAGTTCCCAATCCCACATAACTAGTTTCAATACATTAACTAAACGAAACGATAGAAAATAAGTTTGAATTCGACATAAAAATTCTGAAATTTTGCAGCTAGCGGCAGTTTACGAGAAAATTCATAACTAATTGTAGAATAATCGGATTGAGGCGTTTCAAGTGGCTACGGAAAGCTAACGAGTTCAGTTATGTACAGAAATTAAGTTTGCAAACTTTTGAGGACAATAGCTATGTCAAAATCAGTTCGAACAGTCTGCGAATTACCCACATACGAAAAAGAAAAACCCCACAAAATTACAAAACCATGGAAGATGGAAGCTTAATTCACACACCACTTACCTCAAAATAACTTAGAAACCACCTAGGATGAGAGTTGTAAGGGAGAATTTGATCAACAAGGGTTTCTCCTCTTCACTCTCTTCTTTCCCCTCTTTTGTTTTTCTTCTCCCGTTCTTCTCTCTTTTTTTTTTTAACTTTAGCCTTAATAATTATTTATATCAGGCCATTTAAGTGGCTGAAACTTTGGGCCAAAAATAAATAAATAAATAAGTTTGGACTGTCTAAAAAAAATCTAGTTGGGCTAAGATAAGGCTGACCTTTTGGGCCGTAAAAATAAATATATAGGTTTTGGGCTTTCTACAAAAAATCTAGTTGGGCTAAGATAGGGCAGGCCTTTTGGGCCATAAAAATAAATAAATAAGTTTTGGGCTTTCTAAAAAAATCTAGTTGAGCTAAGATATTATATATTTCCTTCATTTTGATGCATATTTACTTCATTACGATAAACATTTCCTTCGATTCGATGCATATTTACTTCATTTTGATGCATATTTACCTCATTATGATCAACATTTACTTCGTTTTGATGCATATTTCTTTTGTTTAGATGCACATTTACTTTATTTTGATGCTCATTTTCTCGTTTCGATGCATATTTACTTCATTTTGATTTTCAAATTTTGAGGCATATTTACTTCGTTTCGATTCATATTTTTTTCGTTTCGATTGATATTTACATCATTTTGATGCATATTTACTAAATTACGATCAATATTTTCTTCGTTTCGATGGATTTTCACTTTATTTTGATGGATATTTACTTCATTACGTTCAACATTTCCTTTGTTTCGATGTATATTTACTTCATTATGATGCATTTACCTCATTATGATCAACATTTCATTCGTTTCGATGCATATTTCTTTTGTTTTGATTCATATTTTTCTTCGTTTTAATTCATATTTACTTTATTTTGTTGGATATTTATTTCATTACGATCAACATTTCCTTCGTTTTGATGCATATTTACATCATTTGGATGCATATTTCCTTAATTTTGATGCATATTTACTTCATAACGACCAATATTTCCTTCCTTTCGATGCATATTTACTTCATTTTTATGCATTTACCTCATTATAATCAACATTTCCTTCGTTTCGATGCATATTTCTTTTGTTTTGATGCACATTTACTTCATTTTGATGCTCATTTTCTTGTTTCGATGCATATTTACTTCATTTTGATTCAAGTTTTGATGCATTTTTCTTTCGTTTCAATTGATATTTACTTCATTTTGATGCATATTTCCTTTATTTGGATGCAGATTTACTTCATTACGTTCAATATTTCCTTTGTTTTGATGCATATTTTCTTCATTTTGATGCATATTTACTTCATTACGATCAATATTTTCTTCATTTCGATGTATATTTACTTCATTTTGATGCATATTTACTTCATTACGATCAACATTTCCTTAGTTTTGATGCTTATTTACATCATTTTAATGCATATTTACCTCATTAAGATCTACATTTCCTTCGTTTCGATGCATATTTCTTTCGTTTCGATGCATATTTTTTTATTTTGATGCACATTTACTTCATTTTGATGCTCATTTTCTTGTTTCGATACATATTTACTTCATTTTGATTCAAATTTTGATGCATTTTTCTTTCGTTTCAATTGATATTTACCTTATTTTGATGCATATTTCCTTCATTTTGATGCAGATTTACTCCATTACGTTCAACATTTCCTTCGTTTTGATGCATATTTTCTTCATTTTGATGCATATTTACTTCATTACGATCAATATTTCTTTGTTTCGATGTATATTTACTTCATTTTGATGCATATTTACTTCATTACGATCGACATTTCCTTCGTTTTGATGCTTATTTACATCATTTTGATGCATATTTACCTCATTAAGATCTACATTTCCTTCATTTTGAATCATATTTCTTCATTTCGGTAAATATTTACTTCATTTTGGTGCATATTTACTTCATTGCGATCAACATTTCCTTCGTTTCGATGCATTTTTACTTCATTTTGTTGCATAATTACTTCATTCAGATCAACATTTTCATCGTTTTGATACATATTTACTTAATTTTGATGCATATTTACTTCACTACGATCAACATTTCCTTTGTTTCGATGTATGTTTCCTTCATTCTGATGCATATTTACTTCATTACGATCAACATTTCCTTCGATTCGATGCATATATCCATCATTTCGATGCATATTTCCTTCGTTTTGATGTATATAATTACTTCATTTCGATTCATATTTACTTCATTTCGATGCATATTTTCTTCATTTTGATGCATATTTACTTCATTACGATCAACATTTCCTTCGTTTCAATGCATATTTACTTCATTTTGATGCATGTTTACCTCATTATGAACAACATTTTCTTTGTTTCGATGCAAATTTCTATCGTTTTGATGCACATTTACTTCATTTTGATGCTCATTTTCTCGTTTCGATGGATATTTCTTCATTTTGATTCAAATTTTGATGCATATTTACTTCGTTTCGATGCATATTTTCTTCGTTTCGATTGATATTTACTTCATTACGATCAACATTTCCTTTGTTTCGATGTATATTTACTTCATTATGATGCATTTACCTCATTATGATCAACATTTCCTTCGTTTCGATGCATATTTCTTTTGTTTTGATTCATATTTTTCTTCGTTTCGATGCATATTTACTTTATTTTGATGGATATTTACTTCATAACGACCAATATTTCCTTCGTTTCGATGCATATTTACTTCATTTTTATGCATTTACCTCATTATAATCAACATTTCCCTCGTTTCGATGCATATTTCTTTTGTTTTGATGCACATTTACTTCATTTTGATGCTCATTTTCTTGTTTCGATACATATTTACTTCATTTTGATTCAAAATTTGATGCATTTTTCTTTTGTTTCAATTGATATTTACTTCATTTTGATGCATATTTCCTTCATTTTGATGCAGATTTACTTCATTACGTTCAACATTTCCTTTGTTTTGATGCATATTTTCTTCATTTTGATGCATATTTACTTCATTACGACCAATATTTCCTTCGTTTCGATGTATATTTACTTCATTTTGATGCATATTACTTCATTACGATCAATATTTCCTTCGTTTTGATGCTTATTTACATCATTTTGATGCATATTTACCTCATTATGATCAACATTTCCTTCGTTTCGTTGCATATTACTTTCGTTTTGATGCACATTTACTTCATTTTCATGCTCATTTTTTTGTTTCGATGGATATTTACTTCATTTTGATTCAAATTTTGATGCATATTTACTTCGTTTCGATGCATATTTTCTTCATTTCGATTGATATTTACTTCATTTTGATGCATATTTACTAAATTACTATCAATATTTTCTTTGTTTCGATGCATTTTTACTTTATTTTGATGGATATTTACTTCATTACGATCAACATTTCCTTTGTTTCGATGTACATTTACTTCATTATGATGCATTTACCTCATTATGATCAACATTTCCTTCGTTTCGATGCATATTTCTTTTGTTTTGATTCATATTTTTCTTCATTTCGATGCATATTTACTTTATTTTGATGGATATTTACTTCATTACGATCAACATTTACTTCGTTTTGATGCATATTTACTTCATTTCGATGCATATTTCCTTAATTTTGATGCATATTTACTTCATAACGATCAATATTTCCTTCGTTTCGATGCATATTTACTTCATTTTGATGCATTTACCTCATTATAATCAATATTTCCTTCGTTTCGATGCATATTTCTTTTGTTTTTATGCACATTTACTTCATTTTGATGCTCATTTTCTTGTTTCGATGCATATTTACTTCATTTTGATTCAAATTTTGATGCATTTTTCTTTCGTTTCAATTGATATTTACCTTATTTTGATGCATATTTCCTTCATTTTGATGCAGATTTACTCCATTACGTTCAACATTTCCTTCGTTTTGATGCATATTTTCTTCATTTTGATGCATATTTACTTCATTACGATCAATATTTCCTTTGTTTCGATGTATATTTACTTCATTTTGATGCATATTTACTTCATTACGATCGACATTTCCTTCGTTTTGATGCTTATTTACATCATTTTGATGCATATTTACCTCATTAAGATCTACATTTCCTTCATTTTGAATCATATTTCTTCATTTCGGTAAATATTTACTTCATTTTGGTGCATATTTACTTCATTGCGATCAACATTTCCTTCGTTTCGATGCATTTTTACTTCATTTTGTTGCATAATTACTTCATTCAGATCAACATTTTCATCGTTTTGATACATATTTACTTAATTTTGATGCATATTTACTTCACTACGATCAACATTTCCTTTGTTTCGATGTATTTTTCCTTCATTCTGATGCATATTTACTTCATTACGATCAACATTTCCTTCGATTCGATGCATATATCCATCATTTCGATGCATATTTCCTTCGTTTTGATGTATATAATTACTTCATTTCGATTCATATTTACTTCATTTCGATGCATATTTTCTTTATTTTGATGCATATTTACTTCATTACGATCAACATTTCCTTCGTTTCAATGCATATTTACTTCATTTTGATGCATGTTTACCTCATTATGAACAACATTTTCTTTGTTTCGATGCAAATTTCTATCGTTTTGATGCACATTTACTTCATTTTGATGCTCATTTTCTCGTTTCGATAGATATTTCTTCATTTTGATTCAAATTTTGATGCATATTTACTTCATTTCGATGCATATTTTCTTCGTTTCGATTGATATTTACTTCATTACGATCAACATTTCCTTTGTTTCGATGTATATTTACTTCATTATGATGCATTTACCTCATTATGATCAACATTTCCTTCGTTTCGATGCATATTTCTTTTGTTTTGATTCATATTTTTCTTCGTTTCGATGCATATTTACTTTATTTTGATGGATATTTACTTCATAACGACCAATATTTCCTTCGTTTCGATGCATATTTACTTCATTTTTATGCATTTACCTCATTATAATCAACATTTCCCTCGTTTCGATGCATATTTCTTTTGTTTTGATGCACATTTACTTCATTTTGATGCTCATTTTCTTGTTTCGATACATATTTACTTCATTTTGATCAAATTTTGATGCATTTTTCTTTTGTTTCAATTGATATTTACTTCATTTTGATGCATATTTCCTTCATTTTGATGCAGATTTACTTCATTACGTTCAACATTTCCTTTGTTTTGATGCATATTTTCTTCATTTTGATGCATATTTACTTCATTACGACCAATATTTCCTTCGTTTCGATGTATATTTACTTCATTTTGATGCATATTACTTCATTACGATCAATATTTCCTTCGTTTTGATGCTTATTTACATCATTTTGATGCATATTTACCTCATTATGATCAACATTTCCTTCGTTTCGTTGCATATTACTTTCGTTTTGATGCACATTTACTTCATTTTCATGCTCATTTTTTTGTTTCGATGGATATTTACTTCATTTTGATTCAAATTTTGATGCATATTTACTTCGTTTCGATGCATATTTTCTTCATTTCGATTGATATTTACTTCATTTTGATGCATATTTACTAAATTACTATCAATATTTTCTTCGTTTCGATGCATTTTTACTTTATTTTGATGGATATTTACTTCATTACGATCAACATTTCCTTTGATTCGATGTATATTTACTTCATTATAATGCATTTACCTCATTATGATCAACATTTCCTTCGTTTCGATGCATATTTCTCTTGTTTTGATTCACATTTTTCTTTGTTTCGATGCATATTTACTTTATTTTGATGGATATTTACTTCATTACGATCAACATTTCCTTCTTTTTGATGCATATTTACTTCATTTCGATGTATATTTCCTTAATTTTGATGTATATTTACTTCATAACGACCAATATTTCCTTCGTTTCGATGCATATTTACTTCATTTTGATGCATTTACCTCATTATAATCAACATTTCCTTCATTTCGATGCATATTTCTTTTGTTTTGATGCACATTTACTTCATTTTGATGCTCATTTTCTTGTTTCGATGCATATTTACTTCATTTTGATTCAAATTTTGATGCATTTTTCTTTCGTTTCAATTGATATTTACTTCATTTTGATGCATATTTCCTTCATTTTGATGCAGATTTACTTCATTACGTTCAACATTTCCTTTCTTTTGATGCATATTTTCTTCATTTTGATGCATATTTTACTTCATTACGATCAATATTTTCTTCATTTCGATGTATATTTACTTCATTTTGATGCATATTTACTTCATTACGATCAACATTTCCTTCGTTTTGATGCTTATTTAAATCATTTTGAGGCATATTTACCTCATTAAGATCTATATTTCCTTCCTTTCGATGCATATTTCTTTCGTTTCGATGAAAATTTACTTCATTTTGATGGATATATACTTCATTGAGATCAACATTTCCTTCGTTTCGATGCATATTTACTTCATATTTTGCATAATTACTTCATTCAGATCAACATTTTCATCGTTTCGATACATATTTACTTTATTTTGATGCATATTTACTTAACTACGATCAACATTTCCTTTGTTTCGATGTATGTTTCATTAATTCTGATGCATATTTACTCCATTATGATTAACATTTCCTTCGATTCGATGCATATATCCATCATTTCGATGCATATTTCCTTCGTTTCGATGTATATAATTACTTCATTTTGATGCATATTTACTTCATTTCGATGCGTATTTTCTTCATTTTAATACATATTTACCTCATTACGATCAATATTTCATTCATTTCAATGAATATTTACTTCATTTTGATGCATGTTTACCTTATTATGATCAATATTTCTTTTATTTTGATGCACATTTACTTCATTTTGATGCTCATTTTCTGGTTTCGATGCATATTTACTTCATTTTTATTCAAATTTTGATGCATATTTACTTCGTTTCGATGCATATTTCCTTCATTTCGATTGATATTTGCTTAATTTTGATGCATATTTACTAAATTACGATCAACATTTTCTTCGTTTCGATGCATTTTCACTTTATTTTGATGGATATTTACTTCATTACGATCAACATTTCTTTCGTTTTGATGCATATTTACTTCATTTCGATGCATATTTCTTTCATTTTGATGCATATTTACATTATTACGACCAACATTTCCTTCGTTTCGATGCATATTTACTTCATTATGATGCATTTACCTCATTATGATCAATATTTCCTTCGTTTCGATGCATATTTCATTTGTTTTGATAGACATTTACTTCATTTTGGTGCTCATTTTCTCGTTTCGATGCATATTTACCTCATTTTGATTCAAATATTGATGCATAATTTCTTCATTTTGGTTGATATTTACTTCGTTTTGATGCATATTTCCATCATTTTGATGCATATTTACTTCATTGCGATCAACATTTCCTTCGATTCGATGCATATTTCCTTCATTTTGATGTATATTTCTTTCATTTTGATGCAGATTTACTTCATTACGTTCAACATTTCCTTTGTTTTGATGCATATTTTCTTCATTTTGATGCATATTACTTCATTACGATCAATATTTTCTTCATTTCGATGTATATTTACTTCATTTTGATGCATATTTACTTCATTACGATTAATATTTCCTTCGTTTCAATGCATATTTACTTCATTTTGATGCATATTTACCTCATTACGATCAATATTTTCTTCGTTTCGATGCATATTTTTTTTTGTTTTGAAGCACATTTACTTCATTTTGATGCTCATTTTCTTGTTTCGATGCATATTTACTTCATTTTGTTTCAAATTTTGATGCATTTTTCTTTCGTTTCAATTGATATTTACCTTATTTTGATGCATATTTCCTTCATTTTGATGCAGATTTACTCCATCACGTTCAACATTTCCTTCGTTTTGATGCATATTTTCTTCATTTTGATGCATATTTACTTCATTACGATCAATATTTCCTTCGTTTCGATGTATATTTACTTCATTTTGATGTATATTTACTTCATTACGATCAACGTTTCCTTCATTTTGATGCTTATTTACATCATTTTGATGTATATTTACCTCATTAAGATCTACATTTCCTTCGTTTTGAAGCATATTCTTTCATTTCGATAAATATTTACTTCATTTTGATGCATATTTACATCATTGCGATCAACATTTCTTTCATTCCGATGCATATTTACTTCATTTTGTTGCATAATTACTTCATTCAGATCAACATTTTCATCATTTCGATACATATTTACTTAATTTTGATGCATATTTACTTCACTACGATCAACATTTCCTTTGTTTCGATGTATGTTTCCTTCATTTTAATGCATATTTACTTCATTACGATCAACATTTCCTTCGATTCGTTGCATATATCCATCATTTCGATGCATATTTCCTTCATTTCGATGTATATAATTACTACATTTCGATGCATATTTACTTCATTTCGATGCATATTTTCTTTATTTTGATGCATATTTACTTCATTACGATCAACATTTCCTTCGTTTCAATGCATATTTACTTCATTTTGATGCATGTTTACCTCATTATGAACAATATTTCCTTTTTTTCGATGCAAATTTCTTTTGTTTTGATGCACATTTACTTCATTTTGATGCTCATTTTCTCGTTTCGATGCATATTTAATTCATTTTGATTCTAATTTTGATGCATATTTACTTCGTTTCGATGCATATTTCCTTCATTTCGATTGATATTTACATCATTTTTATGCATATTTACCAAATTATGATCAACATTTTCTTCGTTTCGATGCATATTTACTTTATTTTGATGGATATTTACTTCATTACGATCGACATTTCCTTTATTTTGATGTATATTTACTTCATTATGATGCATTTACCTCATTACGATCAATATTTCTTTAGTTTCGATGCATATTTCTTTTGTTTTGATGCATATTTTCCTTCGTTTCGATGCATATTTACTTTATTTTGATGGATATTTACTCCATTATGATCAACATTTACTTCATTTTGATGCATATTTACTTCATTTCGATGCATATTTCCTTAATTTTGATGCATATTTACTTCATAACGACCTATATTTCATTCATTTCGATACATATTTACTTTATTTTCATGCATTTACCTCATTATAATCAACATTTCCTTCGTTTCGATGCATATTTCTTTTGTTTTGATGCACATTTACTTCATTTTAATGCTCATTTTCTTGTTTCGATGCATATTTACTTCATTTTAATTCAAATTTTGATGTATTTTTCTTTCGTTTCAATTGATATTTACTTCATTTTGATGCATATTTCCTTCATTTTGATGCAGATTTACTTCACTACGTTCAACATTTCCTTTGTTTCGATACATATTTACTTTATTTTGATGCATATTTACTTAACTACGATCAACATTTCCATTGTTTCGATGTATGTTTCATTCATTCTGATGCATATTTACTCCATTACGATTAACATTTCCTTCGATTCGATGCATATATCCATCATTTCGATGCATATTTCCTTCGTTTCGATGTATATAATTACTTCATTTTGATGCATATTTACTTCATTTCGATGCATATTTTCTTCATTTTAATACATATTTACCTCATTACGATCAACATTTCATTCATTTCAATGCATATTTACTTCATTTTGATGCATGTTTACCTTATTATGATCAATATTTCTTTGGTTTCGATGCATATTTCTTTTATTTTGATGCACATTTACTTCATTTTGATGCTCATTTTCTGGTTTCGATGCATATTTACTACATTTTTATTCAAATTTTGATGCATATTTACTTCGTTTCGATGCATATTTCCTTCATTTAGATTGATATTTATTTAATTTTGATGCATATTTACAAAATTACGATCAACATTTTCTTCGTTTCGATGCATTTTCACTTTATTTTGATGGATATTTACTACATTACGATCAACATTTCTTTCGTTTTGATGCATATTTACTTCATTTCGATGCATATTTCTTTCATTTTGATACATATTTACTTTATTACGACCAACATTTCCTTCGTTTCGATGCATATTTACTTCATTAGGATGCATTTACCTCATTATGATCAATATTTCCTTCGTTTCGATGCATATTTCATTTGTTTTGATAGACATTTACTTCATTTTGGTGTTCATTTTCTCGTTTCGATGCATATTTACCTCATTTTGATTCAAATTTTGATGCATAATTTCTTCATTTTGGTTGATATTTACTTCGTTTTGATGCATATTTCCATCATTTTGATGCATATTTACTTCATTGCGATAAACATTTCCTTCGATTCGATGCATATTTCCTTCATTTTGATGTATATTTCCTTCATTTTGATGCAGATTTACTTCATTACGTTCAACATTTCCTTTGTTTTGATGCATAATTTCTTCATTTTGATGCATATTACTTCATTACGATCAATATTTTCTTCATTTCGATGTATATTTACTTCATTTTGATGCATATTTACTTCATTACGATCAACATTTC
This sequence comes from Pogostemon cablin, assembly GCA_023678885.1. Classification (NCBI taxonomy): domain Eukaryota; kingdom Viridiplantae; phylum Streptophyta; class Magnoliopsida; order Lamiales; family Lamiaceae; genus Pogostemon; species Pogostemon cablin. Next base: position 50,074 of record JAHCLQ010000879.1, read on the forward strand.
CTTCGTTTTGATGCATATTTACTTCATTTTGATGCATATTTACCTCATTACGATCAATATTTCCTTCGTTTCGATGTATATTTTTTTTGTTTTGAAGCACATTTACTTCATTTTGATGCTCATTTTCTTGTTTCGATGCATATTTACTTCATTTTGTTTCAAAGTTTGATGCATTTTTCTTACGTTTCAATTGATATTTACCTTATTTTGATGCATATTTCCTTCATTTTGATGCAGATTTACTCCATTACGTTCAACATTTCTTTCGTTTTGATGCATATTTTCTTCATTATGATGCATATTTACTTCATTACGATCAATATTTCCTTCGTTTCGATGTATATTTACTTCATTTTGATGTATATTTACTTCATTACGATCAACATTTCCTTCATTTTGATGCTTATTTACATCATTTTGATGTATATTTACCTCATTAAGATCCACATTTCCTTCGTTTTGAAGCATATTTCCTTCATTTCGATAAATATTTACTTCATTTTGATGCATATTTACATCATTGCGATCAACATTTCTTTCGTTCCGATGCATATTTACTTCATTTTGTTGCATAATTAATTCATTCAGATCAACATTTTCATCGTTTCGATACATATTTACTTAATTTTGATGCATATTTACATCACTACGATCAACATTTCCTTTGTTTCGATGTATGTTTCCTTCATTTTAATGCATATTTACTTCATTACGATCAACATTTCCTTCGATTCGATGCATATATCCATCATTTCGATGCATATTTCCTTCGTTTCGATGTATATAATTACTACATTTCGATGCATATTTACTTCATTTCGATGCATATTTTCTTTATTTTGATGCATATTTACTTCATTACGATCAACATTTCCTTCGTTTCAATGCATATTTACTTCATTTTGATGCATGTTTACCTCATTATGAACAATATTTCCTTTGTTTCGATGCAAATTTCTTTCGTTTTGATGCACATTTACTTCATTTTGATGCTCATTTTCTCGTTTCGATGCATATTTAATTCATTTTGATTCTAATTTTGATGCATATTTACTTCGTTTCGATGCATATTTCCTTCATTTCGATTGATATTTACTTCATTTTTATGCATATTTACCAAATTATGATCAACATTTTCTTCGTTTCGATGCATATTTACTTTATTTTGATGGATATTTACTTCATTACGATCAAGATTTCCTTTATTTTGATGTATATTTACTTCATTATGATGCATTTACCTCATTACGATCAATATTTCCTTAGTTTCGATGCATATTTCTTTTGTTTTGATGGATATTTTCCTTCGTTTCGATGCATATTTACTTTATTTAGATTGATATTTACTCCATTATGATCAACATTTCCTTCATTTTGATGCGTATTTACTTCATTTCGATGCATATTTCCTTAATTTTGATGCATATTTACTTCATAACGACCAATATTTCATTCGTTTCGATACATATTTACTTTATTTTGATGCATTTACCTCATTATAATCAACATTTCCTTCGTTTCGATGCATATTTCTTTTGTTTTGACGCACATTTACTTCATTTTAATGCTCATTTTATTGTTTCGATGCATATTTACTTTATTTTAATTCAAATTTTGATGTATTTTTCTTTCGTTTCAATTGATATTTACTTCATTTTGATGCATATTTCCTTCATTTTGATGCAGATTTACTTCACTACATTCAACATTTACTTTATTTTGACGCATATTTTCTTCATGTTGATGTATATTTACTTCATTACGATCATTATTTTCTTCATTTTGATGTATATTTACTTCATTTTGAAGCATATTTACTTCATTACGATCAACATTTCCTTTGTTTTGATGCTTATTTACATCATTTTGATGCATATTTACCTCATTAAGATCTACATTTCATTCGTTTCGATGCATATTTCTTTTGTTTCAATGAATATTTACTTCATTTTGATGCATATTTACTTCATTACGATCAACATTTCCTTCGTTTCGATGCATATTTACTTCATTTTGATGCATATTTACCTCATTACGATCAACATTTCCTTCGTTTCGATGCATATTTACTTCATTTTTTATGCATATTTACCTTCGTTTCGATACATATTTACTTTATTTTGATGGATATTTACTTCATTACGATCAACATTTCCTTCATTTTGATGCATATTTACTTCATTTCGATGCATATTTCCTTAATTTTGATGCATATTTACTTCATAACGACCAATATTTCCTTCGTTTCGATGCATATTTACTTCATTTTGATGCATTTACCTCATTATAATCAATATTTTCTTCGTTTCGATGCATATTTCTTTTGTTTTGATGCACATTTACTTCATTTTGATGCTCATTTTCTTGTTTCGATGCATATTTACTTCATTTTAATTCAAATTTTGATGTATTTTTCTTTCGTTTCAATTGATATTTACTTCATTTTGATGCATATTTCCTTCATTTTGATGCAGATTTACTTCACTACATTCAACATTTCCTTTGTTTTGATGCATATTTTCTTCATTTTGATGCATATTTACTTCATTACGATCAATATTTTCTTCATTTCGATGTATATTTACTTCATTTTGAAGCATATTTACTTCATTACGATCAATATTTCATTCGTTTTGATGCTTATTTACATCATTTTGACGCATATTTACATCATTAAGATCTACATTTCCTTCGTTTCGATGCATATTTTTTTCGTTTCAATGAATATTTACTTCATTTTGATGCATATTTACTTCATTACGATCAACATTTCCTTCGTTTCTATGCATATTTACTTCATTTTGATGCATATTTACCTCATTACGATCAATATTTCCTTCGTTTTGATGCATATTTTTTTTGTTTTGATGCACATTTACTTCATTTTGATGCTCATTTTCTTGTTTTGTTGCATATTTACTTCATTTTGATTCAAATTTTGATGCATTTTTCTTTCGTTTCAATTGATATTTACTTTATTTTGATGCATATTTCCTTCATTTTGATGCAGATTTACTCCATTAAGTTCAACATTTCCTTCGTTTTGATGCATATTTTCTTCGTTTTGATGCATATATACTTCATTAAGATCAATATTTCCTTCGTTTCGATGTATATTTACTTCATTTTGATGCATATTTACTTCATTACGATCAACATTTCCTTCGTTTTGATGCTTATTTACATCATTTTGATGCATATTTACCTCATTAAGATCTATATTTCCTTCATTTCGAAGCATATTTCTTTCATTTCGATAAATATTATGTCACGACCCGACCCCAGACAGAACGCGACAACCGCCACGTTAACCATAAATTCGTAGAATGGGTGCACTCCACTCCACAAAGTTTATAGAAAACGTAAGGCTTGCTATCAAGTACCTGCAGAACTGAACAACTGATAACAACGGATACAACCCGAGGACATCATCTCAAAAAGTATCAACAAGGATTTACAAAGGTACAAAATACAACGGTGTAACTTGGTTTAAAGAAAATATACATGAACGATATAACATCGCGAAGGTACAAAAAGAACATCAAGGGGGTCACCAAATATAAACTATACAATCTCGCCAATGAATCCGTCAATTTACATAAAAGAGAAAGTACCCAAAACACGGTTTGGATGACGAGCAAACGATAGGAAAACCTCCAACCAAAACGATATCAACAGCCTGAAAAGGAAAGAATGATGGGGGTGAGCAAAACCACTAGCTCAGTGAGGTGATAAGCCGGTCACCCCGACCCTTATACGAAGCATGTATTCCCACTCGTGGTTCATAACATAAAATCCAACATTTCGTCCCACAATAACTATTTCTCACTCAGTGTACATATTAATGAAAATAAAAACCTTAGTGCACATTTACGAATAACACAATTAGTTCAAAAACATGTTATCACATAAAAGACGCGTGGGTAGTCAATATCCTCCTCGAACTGAGCTCTTCGTCGAAAGACAGTCCAAGCCCGTCACCATTACTCTAGATAAAATGCTCATTAATATTCTTTCTCAATACGCCAAGTGCTAAAGTTCACAATTCAATATCGACGTGAATACTTGAAATGATCAAACATATAAACATATATGACATGCATGTCCCACACCGGTGATGTTGACCGAGCCTATAATAGACTGATCCATCTAACGATCACCCTCCATTGTATCAGTATTTGGCAAATGGACAGGTGCTCCGTTAGATCTAACTCACCCGGGTTTGCCAAGCAACGGGCAACTTGGTTGTCACTCTAACTCACCCGAACCGCGACAATTCGGGGTACTTAATCAATGTCGCTCCAACTCACCCGAACCGTGACCAATTCGGGCTACTTATCCTTGGTACCAGGCATACATATGCATGTGCATCATAAGATGAATAACGACTCAAGTTAGAGTCTTAATTGGCACACAAGAATAACCAGAAATCAATAATACTCATAAAATGGCTAACATGACTCTAACCAGAGCAATCGAGCCAATCAGCCTCTTTACCACATAACACAATACCAAATAATTTTCTTATCGAGGGTCCACAATTCCCACAAGAGAAGGCGTTCCCGAATTATCAACTCACAAGGAAGTGATTAACTCTCTCCGGAATCTGAAGTCAGTCCCTTGCCCTAAGTCGATGGTTCTTTACCTATACAGGAGATGAGCAATTAAAGACAAATTAAATATAACTAACTATTAGCAGTAACATCCCTTTCATTGCTAAAAACAAATCCTAATCGAGTTCGAACGAGTCTATATTAAATAAAAATGGTATGTAACTCCTTAACATCAGTTCCCAATCCCACATAACTCGTTTCAATACATTAACTAAACGAAACGATAAAAAATAAGTTTGAATACGACATAAAAATTCTGAAATTTTCCAGCTAGCGGCAGTTTATGAGAAAATTCATAACTAATTGTAGAATAATCGGATTGAGGCGTTTCAAGTGGCTACGGAAAGCTAATGAGTTCAGCTACGTACAAAAATTAAGTTTGCAAACTTTTGAGGGCAATAGCTATGTCAAAATCAGTTCGAACAGTCTGCGAATTACCCACATACCAAAAAGAAAAACCCCACAAAATTACAAAACCATGGGAGAAGGAAGCTTAATTCACACACCACTTACCTCAAAACAACTTAGAAACCACCTAGGATGAGGGTCGTAAGGGAGAATTTGATCAACAAGGGTTTCTCCTCTTCACTCTCTTCTTTCCCCTCTTTTGTTTTTCTTCTCCCGTTCTTCTCTCTCTTTTTTTTTTTAACTTTAGCCTTAATAATTATATATATCAGACCATTTAAGTGGGCTGAAACTTTTGGCCACAAAATAAATAAATAAATAAGTTTGGACTTTCTAAAAAAAATCTAGTTGGGCTAAGATAAGGCTGGTCTTTTGGGCAATAAAAATAAATAAATAGGTTTTGGGCTTTCTAAAAACAATCTAGTTGGTCTAAGATATGGCTGGCCTTTTGGGCCATAAAAATAAATAAATAGATTTTGGACTTTCTAAAAAAAAATTTAGTTGAGCTAAGATATTATAAAGTATCCCCTCCTCTAAAAAGTTTCGTCCTCGAAACATAAAAGTACCTAGAGATGAAAAGAGATTTGGATGGTGTTGACGCATGACTGACTCTGGTTCCCATGTTTATTCTTCATTTTGATCACTTCTCCATAGAATTCTCACCATAGGAATGGATTTGTTACGAAGCATTTTCTCTCGGCGATCTACAATTTGAACAGGTTGTACTTCGTATGATAGATTTTCCTTTAATACAACTGGGGGATATTTGAGCACGTGCGAAGGATCTGGTTCATATTTTCTAAGCATAGAGACATGGAAGACATCGTGAATCTTCGACAATTCCGATGGTCGCTCAAGTCGATACGCGACACGACCAATCCTTTGCACGATCGTAAACGGACTAATATATCTTGGACTTAACTTTCCTCGACGGCGGAATCGCAACACGCCCTTCCATGGAGAAACTTTCAGAAAAACTTTGTCTCCTTCATTAAACTCCAAATCGCGCCTCCTATTATCTGCGTAGCTTTTCTGTCGATCTTGCGCTGCCTTAAGTCTGTCTCGAATAAGTTGTATTTTTGCCTTCGCATCTTCGATAAGCTCTACTTGTTCGATTTGTCTCTCGCCAACCTCATCCCAAAAGAGCGGTGTTCGACACTTTCGGCCATACAGAGCTTCGTACGGGGGCATTCCAATGCTTGAATAATAACTGTTGTTATAAGCGAACTCCACCAAAGTCACGTACTTATCCCAGCTACCTCCCAAATTCAACACCACTGCACGTAGCATGTCTTTTAGTGTCTGTATAGTTCTCTCTGACTGTCCATCAGTCTGTGGATGAAACGAGATACTGAATAGTAATTTTGTACCTAGCACTTTCTGCAGACTAGGCCTAAAATGGGAAGTGAATCTTGGATCACGGTCAGATGTGATTGACACTTGTACTCCGTGCAATCTCACGATCTCATCGACATATAACTTGGCAAATTTCTCTAAAGATTCGTTGGTATGCACTGGAAGGAAATGTGTGCCGATTTCGTCAGACGATCGACAATGACCCAAATTGAGTCATGACCCTTTTGGGTTCGAGATAAACCAGAAACAAAATCCATTGTGACGTTTTCCCATTTCCACTCATGAATAGATAGTGGTTGAAGCATGCCTGCTGGTTTTTGGTGTTCCGCTTTAATCTGTTGGCATGATAAACACTTTGATACAAATTCAGCAATGTCCCGTTTCATACCTGGCCACCAATAATGCTCCCGAAGTGTTCTGTACATTTTGGTACTACCAGGATGCATAACATAGGCTGAAGAATGGGCTTCCTCAAGAATAGCTCTACGAACATCAAGTTCTGATGGAACACAAACACGATTTTTAAAAGTAAGAAGTCCATCATCCCGAATTTGAAATTCTGTTTCTTTTCCTTGATTTAGTTTCGCTATCTTCTGTTGTAAATGAACATCGTGTGATTGTCTTTCTCAAATTTGCTCGAACAAGGTAGGTCTAACCTCGAATTTGGCGATTAAGGCAGAATCATTAGACTTTTCACAATCGAGCGAATTGTGTAAAGATTTTAATTGCTCCAACATAGGAAGATAAAAAGATTGAATAGAAGCAAGTAAGGTAGAAGACTTTCTACTCAGAGCATCTGCAACAACGTTCGCCTTGGCAGGATGATAATCGATGACTAAGTCATAGTCACTAATCAACTCTATCCATCGCCTTTGCCTGAGGTTGAGCTCCTTTTGCTTGGTGATATACTTTAAGCTCTTGTGATCAGTGAAAACCCGACAAGTTGCACCGTACAGATAGTGCCTCCAGATCTTCAATGCAAAGACGATTGCAGCCAACTCTAAAACATGTGTAGGATAATTTTCTTCGTTCTTCTTCAATTGCCTTGAAGCGTAGGCAATAACCTTTCCTTCTTGCATGAGAAAGCATCCTAATCTTTGTCTCGAGGCGTCGCTATAAATGGTAAATTCTCCAATCGCTGGGTCTAGTAAAGCAAGAATAGGAGCTGAAACGAGTCGTCTTTTCAATTCTTGAAATGCTTCCTCGTATTCTTCATTCCATTCAAATTTTACCCCTTTCCGAGTCAATTTAGTAAAAGATGAAGCCAATAACGAAAAGTCTTTGACAAACCGTCGATAATATCCAGCTAATCCCAGAAAACTACGAATCTCTGTCACGTTCTTTGGACGCTCCCAATCTAGTATAGCTTGAATCTTCACTGGATCGACGTAGATTCCTTTTTTAAAAATGTGATGACCCAAAAAGCTTACCTCACGAAGCCAAAATTCACACTTCGAGAATTTAGAATAAAGCTGATTTTCTCTGAGAATGTTCAGAGCAACTCTTAGATGATGAGAATGCTCGTCGTCCGATTTAGAATAAATAAGAATGTCATCAATGAAGATGATGACAAACTTATCTAAGTACGGCCGAAAGACCCGATTCATAATATCCATAAAATCTGCAGGAGCATTTGTGAGTCCAAAAGGCATAACACAGAATTCAAAATGACTGTATCTGGTTCGAAAAGTAGACTTAGGGATATCAGATTCCCGAATCTTGAGTTGGTGATAACCGGATCGCAAATTAATTTTTGAGAACACAGTTGCTCCTTCCAATTGATCAAACAGATCATCGATTCTTGGAAGAGGATATTTGTTCTTAATTGTCACCTTGTTCAATTGACGATAGTTGACACATAGGCGAAGTGATCTATCTTTCTTCTTGACAAAAGAACTGGAGCACCCCACGGAGATGTGCTAGGTCGTATGAACCCCTTCTCCAATAATTCCCCAAGTTGTGTCTAGTGTTCCTTGAGCTCAGCAGGCGACATTCGTTAGGGAGTAATCGATATAGGTGTGATTCCAGGAAGTACGTCAATGAAAAAATCAATCTCTTGATTCGGAGGTTGTCCTGGTAAGTCTTCATGAAAGACATCAGGAAATTCATTCACGATCGGGATGTCATCTAGTTTAGTTTCAGAAAGAGAAGTATCGATGACAAATGCCAAGAATGCCTCACAACCCTTACGCATTAATTTATGCGCAGTTAGCATTGAAATAAAAGAGACGGATCTCGTTTGATGTTTACCTTCAAAAACAATTTCTGAGAATCCTGGTCTACGAAAAATAACAAGCTTCTCGTGGCAGTCGAGAATTGCATGATGAGAAGAAAGCCAATCCATGCCAAGAATAACATCAAGATCAATCAAAGGCAATGGTATCAATTCAGCCTCTAGAAGGACATCTTTGATCTTCAATGGACAACCAAGGAATACTGAATCACGAAATAGATGCTCTCCAAGAGGGGTATGAACGATGATTCCAGGTGACAAATGAGAGATAGGATAATCTAAGATCGCAGTAAGATCATCCCGGATATAAGACCTATAAGAACCTGGGTCAAATAAAGCCCTGATGGTCTCCCACAAACACATGGCCTAAAGAAGCAATATTATGTGAGATTTTGATTCAAAAATTCGGAAAGATAGAATTTCTTACGAATGTTTTATTCGTAATCAAGTGGCATAACAAGGCGGGGTTAGATCTAGCATGTGAAAATACTAAGATTATAAATTACCTGTCACAACTTTCGGATCTGAGCGAGCCTCTTCCTGGGAAATATGAAATACTCTAGTTTGCTTCCTTCCTTGCATAGGTGATTGAGTACTAGGGCCGCTTGAGGCATCAGGCACTCTGGTAACTGCAGATCGAGTATCTCTGGGTGTAGAATATGGTAGTTTACCACAAAGCTGACCAGAACCCTGACTACTCGTTCCCATATGCTGAGGACAAGAACTTCGCATATGCCCCGGCTGTTGACACTGAAAACATACTTGAGGAGCCTTACAGGGGCCGTCGTGATATTTTAAGCAATTCTGGCACTTGCGATTTTCACCATCCGATCCCGAGACATTGCTCCGGCCTCTACTAAACTGTTCCCGAGGTTGAGGAAAACTAATAGATACTGAACTTGGTGCGCCACGCGAAGATCCCACACCCCTATACACCTTCGATGCATTTTCTGGAAATGCGCTCCCTTGCCTTTTCTTTTGAGATCGTTCTGCAAGCTTATATGTCTCGCCTGAACTAAACCTTCTACTCTCAGAGCTTCTTCTACGATATCGTCAAGACTCTCGTACTTATCTCCGGACTTGATGCGATCTCGAATATTTAAATTAAGACCATCTTCAAATCTCTTGCATAAGTCTCTCGTCGTATATGAATCAGGAGCGAATTATCGCAATTCCAGAAATTTGCTTTCGTACTCCACGATAGACATAATGCCTTGAAAGAGGTTGAAGAACTCCTTTCTCTTCTGATCCTTGATGTACTGAGAGAAGTATCGATCTTTGAATCGTTCCACAAAGATAGCCCACGTAATAGAAACCGAAGATGTCTCTTTTAGATTCTGCCACCATCTTCGTGCATCTGGGCCTAACAGCTTGGTCGCAATGACCACACGATAAAATTCTTCAATCATCAAGGTGTCAAAGGTCTCTGTAATCTCCTTTAACCATGCCCCCGCTTTAGAAACATCTCTTGCACCGTCAAATTTTGAAGTCCCCATGTTTTCAACTGCTTTCACCAATTCTGGTATAAAAAGCGCACCTCGAGAAGTAGAACCTCCTAAAGCCATTTCTGGAGTAAAAACTGGTACATTAGTTGTAGGTCGAATCGGTTCAGTAACATGAAGAACCTCTTCATTTACAGTCGTAGTCGTATGAGCCGTTGTAGGTGGTGGAACACCATGTATTCGAATATGATCATAATACAATTGGTACTGTTTCGGTGTCATCATGTGCTCAACTCGCAACTGGGCCCGTGGTTGCTCTACCTGGAAAATTGGTACCCTATGATCAGAATTGATAGGGTCCGTAACCGTCGAAGGAACGGCATGATCAGAAGAAACATGTCCTCGAAGTCCACGAGGAATAGAAGAGAGTAGAGGACTCAGAGGATCACGAGGAGCGTGTCCTCGACCTCGAAGATGAACTGGAGTTGCCATAATGACTGAAAGGAAGAAAGGAAAGAAAATGCAAGGTCAATGTCAAGGCAATACGATACCTTAGGATGACATAGAAACAAAGTTGGACCCATTGGCTCGACTTAAAAAGAATGATAATCATAAAACCAGGCTCTGATACCAAGAAAGTTGTCATGCCCCGACCCCAGACAGAACGCGACAACCGCCACGTTAACCATAAATTTCGCAGAATGGGTGCACTCCACTCCACAAAGTTTATAGAAAATGTAAGGCTTGCTATCAAGTACCTGTAGAACTGAACAACTGATAACAATGGGTACAATCCGAGGACATCAAGGGGGTCAAGGGGGTCACCAAATATAAACTATATAATCTCGCCAATGAATCCGTCAATTTATATAAAAGAGAAAGTACCCAAAACACGGATTGGATGACAAGCAAACGATAGGAAAACCTCCAACCAAAACGATATTAGCAGCCTGAAAAGGAAATAATGATGGGGGTGAGCAAAACCACTAGCTCAGTGAGGTGATAAGCCGGTCACCCCGACCCTTATACGAAGCATGTATTCCCACTAGCGATTCATAATATAAAATCCAACATTTCGTCCCACAATAACTATTTCTCACTCAGTGTACATATTTATGAAAATAAAAACCTTAGTGCACATTTACGAATAACACAATTAGTTCAAACAACATGTTATCACATAAAAGATGCGTGGGTAGTCAATATCTTCCTCGAACTGAGCTCTCCGTCGAGAGACAGTCCAAGCCCATCACCGTTACTCTAGATAAAATGCACATTAATATTCTTTCTCAACACGCCAAGTGCTAAAGTTCACAATTCAATATCGACGTGAATACTTGAAATGATCAAACATATAAACATATATGACATGCATGTCCCACACCGGTGACGTTGATTGAGCCTATAATTGACTGATCCATCTAACGATCACCATCCAGTGTATCAGTATTTGGCAAATGGACAGGTGCCCCGTTAGATCTAACTCACCCGGGTTTGCCAAGCAACGGGCAACTTGGTTGTCACTCTAACTCACCCGAACCGTGACAACTCGGGCTACTTAATCAATGTCGCTCCAACTCACCCGAACCGTGACCAATTCGGGCTACTTAACCTTGGTACCAGGCATACATATGCATGTGCATCATAAGATGAATAACGACTCAAGTTAGAGTCTTAATTGGCACACAAGAATAACCAGAAATCAATTCTCAAATAATTCACAATAAATGCTGTTAGATATCGAGTCGGCAAGGCTCTTCAACATAAGTTAAAATCAATAATAGTCATAAAATGGCTAACAGGACTCTAACCAGAGCAATCGAGCCAATCAGGCTCTTTACCACATAACACAATACCAAATAATTTTCTTATTAATTAACTAAAACTAAAATAAATGCACATTTATCGAGGGTCCACAATTCCCACAAGAGAAGGCGTTCCCGAATTATCAACTCACAAGGAAGTGATTAACTCTCTCCGGAATTTGAAGTCGGTCTCTTGCCCTTCGTCGATGGTTCTTTAGCTAGAAAGGAGATGAGCAATTAAAGACAAATTAAATATAACTAACTATTAGCGGTAACATCCCTTTCATTGCTAAAAACAAATCCTAATCGAGTTCGAACGAGTCTATATTAAATAAAAATGGTATGTAACTCCTTAAAATCAGTTCCCAATCCCACATAACTAGTTTCAATACATTAACTAAACGAAACGATAGAAAATAAGTTTGAATTCGACATAAAAATTCTGAAATTTTCCAGCTAGCGGCAGTTTACGAGAAAATTCATAACTAATTGTAGAATAATCGGATTGAGGCGTTTCAAGTGGCTACAGAAAGCTAACGAGTTCAGTTACGTACAGAAATTAAGTTTGCAAACTTTTAAGGGCAATAGCTATGTCAAAATCAGTTCGAACAGTCTGTGAATTACCCACATACAAAAAAGAAAAACCCCACAAAATTACAAAACAATGGAAGATGGAAGCTTAATTCACACACCACTTACCTCAAAATAACTTAGAAACCACCTAGGATGAGGGTTGTAAGGGACTCTTCACTCTCTTCTTTCCCCTCTTTTGTTTTTTTTCTCCCGTTCTTCTCTCTCTTTTTTTTTAACTTTAGCCTTAATAATTATTTATATCAGGCCATTTAAGTGGCTGAAACTTTGGGCCACAAAATAAATAAATAAATAAGTTTGGACTTTCTAAAAAAAAATCTAGTTTGGGCCATAAAAATAAATACATAGGTTTTGGGCTTTCTAAAAAAAATCTAGTTGGGCTAAGATAGGGCTGACCTTTTGGGCCATAAAAATAAATAAATAGGTTTTGGGCTTTCTAAAAAAAAAAATCTAGTTGAGCTAAGATATTATATATTTCCTTCATTTTGATGCATATTTACTTCATTACGATAAACATTTCCTTCGGTTCGATACATATTTACTTCATTTTGATGCATATTTACCTCTTTATGATAAACATTTACTTCGTTTCGATGCATATTTCTTTTGTTTTGATGCACATTTTGTCACGCCCCGACCCCAGACAGAACGCGACAACCGCCACGTTAACCATAAATTTCGCAGAATGGGTGCACTCCACTCCACAAAGTTTATAGAAAACGTAAGGCTTGGTATCAAGTACCTGTAGAGCTGAACAACTGATAACAACAGGTACAACCCGAGGACATCATCTCAAAAAGTATCAACAAGGATTTACAAAGGTACAAAATACAACGGTGTAACTTAGTTTAAATAAAATATACATGAACGATATAACATCGCGAAGGTACAAAAAGAACATCAAGGGGGTCACCAAATATAAACTATACAATCTCGCCAATGAATCCGTCAATTTACATAAAAGAGAAAGTACCCAAAACACGGATTGGATGATGAGCAAACGATAGGCAAACCTCCAACCAAAACGATATCAACAGCCTGAAAAGGAAAGAATGATGGGGGGTGAGCAAAACCACTAGCTCAGTGAGGTGATAAGCCGGTCACCCCGACCCTTATACGAAGCATGTACTCCCACTCGCGGTTCATAACATAAAATCCCACAATTCGTCCCACAATAATTATTCTCACTCAGTGTACATATTAATGAAAATAAAAACCTTAGTGCACATTTATGAATAACACAATTAGTTCAAACAACATGTTGTCACATAAAAGACGCGTGGGTAGTCAATATCCTCCTCGAACTGAGCTCTCCGTCGAGAGACAGTCCAAGCCCGTCACCGTTACTCTAGATAAAATACACATTAATATTCTTTCTCAATACGCCAAGTGCTAAAGTTCACAATTCAATATCGACGTGAATACTTGAAATGATCAAACATATAAACATATATGACTTGCATGTCCCACACCGGTGACGTTGACTGAGCCTATAATAGACCGATCCATCTAACGATCACCCTCCAGAGTATCAGTATTTGGCAAATGGACTGGTGCCCCGTTAGATCTAACTCACTCGGGTTTGCCAAGCAACGGGCAACTTGGTTGTCACTCTAACTCACCCGAACCGCGACAAATTCGGGCTACTTAATCAATGTAGCTCCAACTCACCCGAACCGTGACTAATTCGGGCTACTTAACCTTGGTACCAGGCATATATATGCATGTGCATCATAAGATGAATAACGACTCAAGTTAGAGTCTTAATTGACACAAGAATAACCAGATATCAATTCTCAAATAATTCACAATAAATGCTATCAGATATCGAGCCGGCAAGGCTCTTCAACATAAGTTAAAATCAATAATACTCATAAAATGTGTAACAGGACTCTAACCAGAGCAATCGAGCCAATCAGGATCTTTACCACATAACACAATACCAAATAATTTTCTTATCAATTAACTAAAACTAAAATAAATGCACATTTATCGAGGGTCCACACTTCCCACAAGAGAAGGCGTTCCCGAATTATCAACTCACAAGGAAGTGATTAACTCTCTCTGGAATCTGAAGTCGGTCCCTTGCCCTTCGTCGATGGTTCTTTACCTAGAAAGGAGATGAGCAATTAAAGACAAATTAAATATAACTAACTATTAGCGGTAACATCCCTTTCATTGCTAAAAACAAATCCTAATCGAGTTCGAACGAGTCGATATTAAATAAAAATGGTATGTAACTCCTTAACATCAGTTCCCAATCCCACATAACCCGTTTCAATACATTAACTAAACGAAACGATAGAAAATAAGTTTGAATTCGACATAAAAATTCTGAAATTTTCTAGCTAGCGGCAGTTTACGAGAAAAATTATAACTAATTGTAGAATAATTGGATTGAGGCGTTTCAAGTGGCTACGGAAAGCTAACGAGTTCAGCTACGTACAGAAATTAAGTTTGCAAACTTTCAAGGGTAATAGCTATGTCAAAATCAGTTCGAACAGTCTGCAAATTACCCACATACCAAAAAGAAAAACCCCACAAAATTACAAAATCATGGAAGAAGGAAGCTTAATTCACACACCACTTACCTCAAAACAACTTAAAAATCACCTAGGATGAGGGTTGTAAGGGAGAATTTGATCAACAAGGGTTTCTCCTCTTCCTCTCTTCTTTCCCCTCTTTTGCTTTTCTTCTCCCGTTCTTCTCTCTCTTTTTTTTTAACTTTAGCCTTAATAATTATATATCAGGCCATTTATGTGGGCTGAAACTTTGGGCCACAAAATAAATAAATAAATAAATTTGGGCTTCTAAAAAAAATCTAGTTGGGCTTAATTGGGCTGGCCTTTTGGGCCATAAAAATAAATAATTAGGTTTTGGGCTTTCTAACAAAATCTAGTTGGGCTAAGATATGGCTGGCCTTTTGGGCCATAAAATAAATAAATAGGTTTTGGGCTTTCTAAAAAAAAAATCTAGTTGAACTAAGATATTATAAAGTATCCCCTCAAAAAAATTTCGTCCTAGAAACATAAACGTACCTAAAAATGAAAAGAGATTTGGATGTTGTTTACGCATGACTGACTCTGGTTCCCCTGTTTCTTCTTCAATTTGATCACTTCTCCATAGAATTCTCACCATAGGAATGGATTTGTTACGAAGCATTTTCTCTCGGCGATCTACAATTTGAACAGGTTGTACTTCGTACGATAGATTTTCTTTTAATACAACTGGGGGATCTTTGAGCACGTGTGAAGGATCTGGTTCATATTTTCTAAGCATAGAGACATGGAAGACATCGTGAATCTTCGACAATTCCGATGGTAGCTCAAGTCGATACGCGACACGACCAATCCTTTGCACGATCGTAAACGGGCCAATATACCTTGGACTCAACTTTCCTCGACGGCGGAATCGCAACACGCCCTTCCATGGAGAAACTTTCAGAAAAACTTTGTCTCCTTCATTAAATTCCAAATCGTGCCTCCTATTATCTGCGTAACTTTTCTGTTGATCTTGCGCTGCCTTAAGTCTGTCTCGAATAAGTTGTATTTTTACCTTCGCATCTTCGATAAGCTCTACTTGTTCGATTTGTCTCTCGCCAACCTCATCCCAAAAGAGTGGTGTTCGACACTTTCGGCCATACAGAGCTTCGTACGGGGGCATTCCAATGCTTGAATGATAACTGTTGTTATAAGCGAACTCAACCAAAGTTACGTACTTATCCAAGCTACCTCCCAAATTCAACACCACTGCACGTAACATGTCTTCTAGTGTCTGTATAGTTCTCTCTGACTGTCCATCAGTCTGTGGATGAAACGAGGTACTGAATAGTAATTTTGTACCTAGCGCTTTCGAAGACTAGGCCAAAAACGGGAAGTGAATCTTGGATCACGGTCAGATATGATTGACACTGGTACTCCGTGCAATCTCACGATCTCATCGACATATAACTTGGCAAGTTTCTCTAAAGATTCGTTGGTATGCACTGGAAGGAAATGTGCCGATTTCGTCAGACGATCGACAATGACCCAAATTGAGTCATGACCCTTTTGGGTTCGAGGTAAACCAGAAAAAAAATCCATTGTGACGTTTTCCCATTTACACTCAGGAATAGGTAGTGGTTGAAGCATGCCGGCTGGTTTTTGGTGTTTCGCTTTAATCTGTTGGCAAGATAAGCACTTTGATACAAATTCAGTAGTGTCCCGTTTCATACCTGGCCACCAATAATGCTCCCGAAGTGTTCTATACATTTTGGTACTACCAGGATGCATAGCATAGGCTGAAGAATGGGCTTCCTCAAGAATAACTCTACGAACATCAAGTTCTGATGGAACACAAACACGATTTTTAAAAGTAAGAAGTCCATCATCTCGAATTTGATATTCAGTTTCTTTTCCTTGATTTAGCTTCGCCATCTTCTGTTGTAAATAAACATCGTGTGATTGTCTTTCTCGAATTTTCTCGAACAAGGTAGGTCTAACCTCGAATTTGGCGATTAAGGCAGAATCATTAGACTTTTCACAATCGAGCGAAATGTGTAAAGATTTGAATTGCTCCAACATAGGAAGATAAAAAGATTGAATTGAGGCAAGTGAGGTAGAAGACTTTCTACACAGAGCATCTGCAACAACGTTCGCCTTGCCAGGATGATAATCGATGACTAAGTCATAGTCACTAATCAACTCCATCCATCGCCTTTGCCTGAGGTTGAGCTCCTTTTGCGTGGTGATATACTTTAAGCTCTTGTGATCAGTGAAAACCCGACAAGTTGCACCATACAGATAGTGCCTCCATATCTTCAATGCAAAGACGATTGCAGCCAACTCTAAATCATGTGTAGGATAATTTTCTTCGTTCTACTTCAATTGCCTTGAAGCGTAGGCAATAACCTTTCCTTCTTGCATGAGAGCGCATCATAATCCTTGTCTCGAGGCGTCGCTATAAATGGTAAATTCTCCAATCGCTGGGTCTGGCAAAGCAAGAATAGGAGCTGAAACGAGTCGTCTTTTCAATTCTTGAAATGCTTCCTCGCATTCTTCACTCCATTCAAATTTTACCCCTTTCCGAGTCAATTTAGTTAAAGATGAAGCCAATAACGAAAAGTCTTTGACAAACCGTCGATAATATCCAGCTAATCCCAGAAAACTACGAATCTCTGTCACGTTCTTTGGACGCTCCCAATCTAGTATAGCTTGAATCTTCACTGGATCGACGTAGATTCCTTCTTTAGAAATGTGATGACCCAAAAAGCTTACCTCGCGAAGCCAAAATTCACACTTCGAGAATTTAGCATAAAGCTGATTTTCTCTGAGAATGTTCAGAGCAATTCTTAGATGATGAGAATGCTCGTCGTCCGATTTAGAATAAATAAGAATGTCATCAATGAAGATGATGATAAACTTATCTAAGTACGGCCGAAAGACCCGATTCATAAGATCCATAAAAACTGCAGGAGCATTTGTGAGTCCAAAAGGCATAACACAGAATTCAAAATGACCGTATCTGGTTCGAAAAGCAGACTTAGGGATATCAGATTCCCTGATCTTGAGTTGGTGATAACCGGATCGCAAATCAATTTTTGAGAACACAGTTGCTCCTTGCAATTGATCAAACAGATCATCGATTCTTGGAAGAGGATATTTGTTCTTGATAGTCACCTTGTTCAATTGAAGGTAGTCGACACATAGACGAAGTGATCCATCTTTCTTCTTGACAAAAAGAACTGGAGCACCCCATGGAGATGTGCTAGGTCGTATGAAACCCTTCTCCAATAATTCCCCAAGTTGTGTCTGGAGTTCCTTAAGCTCAGCTGGCGACATTCGATATGGAGTAATCGATATAGGTGTGATTCCAGGAAGTACGTGAATGAAAAAATCAATCTCTCGATTCGGAGGTTGTCCTGGTAAGTCTTCGGGAAAGACATCAGGAAATTCATTCACGATTGGGATGTCATCTAGTTTAGTTTCAGAAAGAGAAGTATCGATGACAAATGCCAAGAAT